>JACXGM010026944.1:0-14875 GCA_016801145.1 Umbra pygmaea
ATTTGCACAGACTGACATGTTCAGGACCATGGACAACACCACTTGAATCTGTCCAGTCCAAGCAGAGACTGCACCTTTTGCACAGATACTGACAGACTTCAGGTCAGCCACAACTGGGCCACTGCAGGGCCGGTAATCCAAAATGGATTTGGCCCGGATAAGACTGGCGGATGTGGGCCAGATCTGGCCCGTATTTTTTTGCTATCTGGGTTGGGTCCTCCCATTCATGTGGATGGTATTTTGACATGTACCACCTACCTAAAGATTGTGGCAGACCATATACATCCTTTCATGGCAACATTATTCCCTGATGGCATTAACCTCTTTCAGCAGAAAATGCACCCTGCTGCAAGGGAAACATGGTTCAGGAATGGTTTAAGGAACACAATGAGTTCAAGGTGTTGACTTTGAATATTAAATTAAATCATTTTAATATTAACTTAGTGCCCGTTTGGGACCCAGGTAGTTAGCCTAACTGGGTCCCATAGACAGTTCCTGACCAAAAACACACCCGATTGACCATGTAAAATCCTTTCAATATTAACTTAGTGCCCGTTTGGGACCCATAATGTAGCCCACATGGGTTTGCCCAGTTGTGACCCAGGTAGTTAGCCCAACTGGGTCCCATAGACAGTTCCTGACCTAAAACACACCCGATTGACCATGTAATATCCTTTCAATATTAACTTAGTGCCCGTTTGGGACCCATGATGTAGCCCACATGGGTTTGCCCAGTTGTGACCCAAATGGCAAACCCCATTGTGTCCCAGTTATTTTTCCTGAAATAAATAACACCAGATTGCCCACTTGCAGCCCATTAAAAAAAAAAGGACTTAGGGCCCATTTAGGACCCACCTTATACCCCTTATGAGTTAGCCCATCTTTGGCCCAACTGGTTAACCCAACTTGGTGCCAGCTAAGATAACCAGTTATAGCCCTTGCCCAGATGAAACCCATGAAGCCCATATAAAAACCCATGTGGGGCCCAAATGGACATGTTGGCTGGGAAGGCACTCAATGAATATGCAATCTTCTTCATGAATGCGAAGGTCTCATAGCAAAGGACCAAATACTCATTGATAGCCACACCTCTTCTTGATGGCTTATATAATGGACTTTTTCTGAGCTCTTGGTTTCTTTGATTCCCTGAAGTGTACCTATGATGAAAATTATAGACCTCTACATGTAAGTAGGAAAACCTGCAAAATCAGCAGTATATCAAATACTTGTTCTCCCCACTGTAAATATACTCGTTGTGCACTCGCTTCAACTGTTCGCCTTTAACTACAATATATGTATTTTTGCCGTATTGTCCACTAAAATCAAGAAACAACCATGCAATGCCTGCTCTGATCTCCCTCTCTCCATACTACACCATACCAAACCGTGACAGAACATCAAAATTAAATTGCTGATCCAAACACCCAATTATTTATAAATAAAAATCATGGAAATTGTCAGGTTTGCCTAAACTTTTGCATTTGACTCTATTGTTAATGTAGACAGTGAAATGGCAACCTAGCGCAAGGCATTGGCTTGGGGCAAAGCGGGCTCTCCAATAGTCGGTGTAGCCGATTACAGTAGCATGGCCTAATGTGTGTATTTGTTTGTGTATATACTTGGAGGAACACAACTTAAAATTAAAAATAATAATTGACAGAATATTGCTCAGTCTGTATGAATTGGAGCTAGTTAGGTTATATAGCTGTCGATCTACTTTTGGAGGAGTTACTGACTGATTGTATCAGTCAAGGTACAGTAAATAGCTAGCTAACTAGAATAGGAGATCAAGACGATGTCACAACTGGAGAGTAGCCCTCGAGGTAATGTTTGAGCTTGATATCATTATGTAGCCAGTATTATGTGTACATACACTTGGATGAACGGGACCAATAATTCAAAATGATGGTTGACAGAATATTGCTCAGTCTGTATGAATTGGAGTTGGGTACTGTAGGTGATATACATTGGGCTCCAGAATTACTGGCACCCCCTGACTGGCAACGCAAAACAATACTGAAAAAAATATATAGAATAAAGTTACAGAGACAAATTCAAAATACCAACGTGTGAAAAATACTGTACTTTAATAATGTGTCAATGGAACCAACCAAAATACTTCATTCATTAAATTAAAAACCAATGTCCTCCAAGTCAATGTTTGACAATCAATTTAAAAACCCTTGCAGATTATTGTAAATAACATCTACTAAAATTAAACCAGGAATGAAATTCCACTTATTTAAGTTCAGCTAAGTCTTATGGAACTATATTGAGCCATTATATCACTTACTGTTCCCCTAGCAGTGTTGGGGAACGTTACTTTAAAAAGTAACTTACTTTACTTAGTTACTTCTCCAAAATGTAACTATGTTACCTTCTGCGTTACTTTTTATTGAAAGTAACTATGTTACGTTACTGTGTTACTCTTTATTGAAAGTAACTAATTTAACTACTTTAAGTTACTTTAAAAAAGGCTTTTACATATGCTTCTTGGTGTGTCTAGGTTTAGTATCATACAATACTCATCGGACAAAAAATTATCAATTTATTAACCTTAAATATTTAAACGATTTGAATCAAGTTTAATTGTAAGTTGATTAAGAAATAATTATTATTTACAGAACCTGGGAGCAATTAGGCTTAACTGTCTTGCTCAAAAACAGAATGATAGAGGTAGGGATGGGCCGATACAACTTTTTATGGAACGAGTTCATGTACAGAGTATTTCATTTTGGGTACTTGGCGATATGAGTACCGATACGAGTACTTTTAAGAACTATGCCAAATGTCACATTTATCAAGCTAAAATCTGCTATTTCTTAGATGTTGATCAGCCAATTCAAATATAGAAAAGTAAATATTCCTACATTTCCGGAAGAACATCATTTACCTTGCAGGTCAAGAATGTGTAATATTTATTACAGATGTCAATGGTTTATGTCTTCTTTCCTAATTAGCTAAAGTGAAAGAAACAAGTTTGTAAACGTGAATGCAATAGCCAATGGTGTTCGGATTTGCCCTAAGCATTGCAGACGTTTTGTGTAAGATGAGAATGTCTGTTTGAAGTGACTTTCTCCAAAACAGGGATAATGACCTAATCATATATTATTCTGGTATTTGATTGTTTTATTATAAATCGGTACACAATTATAGCTGTAGTATCTCTGTAATCTAATAAACAAATATAAATAGTCTACATCGTATTTCCTTTAATTTATATTTCTTAACGTTAGTATGTCATAACTCAGACAGAATTACCACTATTTTGTTTTACCCAGAAGTGTTAAACTACCGACATTTGTCTCCTTCCTGAAGGTGGCTTTCATAGGCTAGGTCCGTGGCGTTCCTCATGCCATTACAGTTATAGTATGCACCGAATAGCCTAATAACATGCATCCTTCGTTCGTTCCTGTACTTAAATGTGAGCATTTCCTTTTCATTTTTTTCAATAGCTAACGCGTGGCTCCGTCTTTGGAATGATTATGCATTTTAGGCGGTGTTCTAAAACAGTAAAGGTGAAAATATAACGTTATAATATCTCGTTATAAATGTAACTAGTAATGAATTACTCTAATTTTTTAAGTAACGCGTTAGGTTACTTTTTTCCAAAAAAGTAGTTACTTAGTAACGCGTTATCCCCAACACTGTCCCCTAGTGTATAAAAATTAGGTAACACGCATGCAATATCCATTTCTCATCCAACACCATTGTAACATTTCCAAAAACAAATGCAGGAGACAGATGCAGACCAGGAGGTTATTTACTCCAGACAATAATAACGATGGCAACCAGTACACTGTGAGATTAATTGAAAAGGGACTACTAACACAAATTGTTTAAATACCTACAGGGTGTACCTCCTAATAAGCAAAGTAACAGCACCTGTGTGCGTAATGATAGAACTAAAAAAAAACTAGATAACCAGCGCACATGATGCAGATAAGAAGTAAACAGAGAACAAGACAGCATAGAGAAGGCTAGAGGCCACAGGGCTCAATATTCGGGTGAAGCAGAACCCTGCCTGCGACTGGGTATCGGGGCAGCTGCTTCAACCATGAAGAAAACAAAAGAACTGGCAGTTCAAAAGAGATGCTTGTAGACCTTTATAATTTGAGTGATGCAACAGGCAGGTCCACAAACATTTGAATATACCAATGAGCACTGTCAGGGCAATTAAATTGTTTTAAATGTAATTGAAGAGTTGAAAACCTCATTAGTAGAGGAAGCAAATGCTCCCAAGGATAGGGAGGAGGATGTGAGAGAAGCAAAAAAATCATGTAGATCATCCATTACTTCTTAAGAGGCTGTCATTAATTGGACTAGACCAGGCTGCCTGTAGATGGTTGAAAATGATTTAACGATGTAACGTCTCCATCTGCAGTGTCTTCCTCCCCTGGGGTATCCAGGTTCCTGTGATCAACGTCATCGATCTACTGAGCCACTGCCACCTCCCTCCCAGCAGTTTTGTGTTGTGTAATCAGTGTATTGAATTTGCTGGTTATCCTTGGTTAGTTGTGATTGATTATAGTCTGTATATCTGTGTGTGTTGTGTCCTATGTGCCGTTATGTTCTCCCTTTGATTGACGGTGTACTGTTTTTTTTTTCATTGCTAGAAGCACTTTTGTTTCAGGCTTTACTGTTGCCCTATTATTTGCCTGCTCTTAGCTGCACTACCGTTATGCACAGTAAAAACGACTAATAAGAAACATGCGTCTGACTCCTACCTCCCCACATGAACACTGATAAACACTGATAAAGGAGGGGCAACACTGTGTGTGTTCTTGATGTAGTGGAAGCTTTCCACAGGGATAAATTTTAAGTGTGGTTCTTTTCACCTTTTATATTAATATTATTTGTTTAGCTATAAATAACTGCAAACAATACCCCTCTATGCAGATGATAGTGTTATTAATGCTTTTATGCTATTGCCCCCATGGCAGACTAGGCCCTTTCTGAGCTTCAGTCAGCCTTTATAGCCATACAGAATGCTTTTGTTAAATTGAACTTCTACTTAATGATGGCAAAACCACATTTGAATATGTGATAATTTATGACTATTGTTTTTTAACCATTATGCCACGTTTGCCGCTGTAATTTTGGTGGAAAACAGAACTGATGTACAGCACTTTTCTTTAAGGAACTCTTGGAATTGTGGCCTGTTTTTTTTCACGAAGAGGACACACAGCTCACTATTTACAACTGGACCCCCCACTGAGGTTTGAAATGCCTTCAGGGGATATATTAGACCCCCCGTAATGTTCCAATGCACTGTTACGGTCCAAAAGGAAGGAGACAAGTGCACGCTCGAATGTGTTCCTTAATGAACAGGAATCACAGAAAACAGAATACTAGGACCTCTGACAGAATAATATTCAACAAACAAAAGGTATTCTCCTCTGGTATATAGGCCCACTTAATTGGTTAGGAGAAACAGCTATGGCACTTGGCACATGTGTGCGTAATTAGAGTGGCATAGATAGTGCTAGACTCCCTCAATAAACATATAGAAGGTTAGAACTACCAAACCAAACAATACAGGAAAGATCCTTAATACCCTGGAGAGAGTTTGGGTAGGGTAGGAAGAGAGCATGGGTGCAACAGTACCCCTCCCCCGAGGAGCGGCTCCAGCCGCGGAAGAAGGAAGGGAGTGCGGTCGCCCCCTGGGACGGGGAGCAGGTCGGTCGGGGTGTGCACGATGGAACTCCATGTATAAGGAGGGATCCAGGATGTTGCGAGTTGGGACCCAACTCCCCTCCTTGGGCCCGTAGCCCTCCCAGTCCACCAACAGGCGACCGTTGCGTCGCTTGGAGTCCAGGAGGATCCTGACGGAGTAGGCAGGTTCTTTGTCGATGGTGAGCGGAGGAGGGGCAACAGAGAGCACGTTAGTGTCCAGGGGACCCGGAATTGCCAGCCTAAGGAGAAACACATGAAAGGTGGGTGAGACACGGTAATGAGAGGGTAATTGTAACGTATAGGCTACATCATTGATTCTGCGGAGGATAGGAAAGGGTCTGATGTATTTTATGGGAGAGTTTTCTGCAGGGCGTGCGAAGGCGTATGTCCCTTGTGGAGACCCACACCAGGTCCTCTGGTTGGAAGGTGGGAGCCTCTCCTCGGTGTCGATCCGCCTGTAGTCGGGCTCTCCGAATAGCTTGTTGAAGCCGTGTGTGTGCTGCCTCCCATATCTCCTCAGCGCGTTGGAACCACTCATCAACATCAGGGATGTGCGAGGTACTATGGTGCTAATGGAGGTTGGAAACCCAAGACACACTGGAACGGCGTCAGTCCTGTTGCGGAGTGTCGAAGGGAGTTCCTTGGACCACTTCTCCGGCTTGTGTGTACAATACTTGCAAAAGAAGCGTCCAATTTCCTGGTTGGTCCAATGGGCTTGTCCGTTTGAATGTGGATGGTGTCCCGATGTAAGACTAACGGAGATTCCCAACTTCTCCATGAACGTCCTCCAGACCCTGGAGGTGAATTGAGGCCCACGGTCCAAGACAATGTCTTCTGGGATGCCATAGGACTGGAAGACATGCTGGAAAAGAGCCTCAGCAGTTTTGAGGGCTGTGGGGACCGCTGGCAATGGTATTAATTTGCAGAACTTGGAGAAACCGGTCTACAACAACTAGAATGGTGGTGAAGCCATATGAGGCGGGCAGATCAGTAATGTAGTCGATAGACAGGTGTGACCATGGTCTCTGTGGTGTGGGAAAGGGATGGAGCTTACCGTAGGGTAAGTACCTAGGACTGGTGTTCTGTGCACAGGAGGAGACGTAGCATCAGACATCCATGGCCATGTGGGGCCACCAGTATTTGGCCTGGAGTGTTTGAAAGGTGCGAGAGATACCGTGTGTCCGGTGGTCAACGAGCCGTGGGCCCAAAACAGCAACCTGTCCCTAAAATCACAGGGAACAAATAAGGTGGATGGGGGGGTTTCGTTCCTGGTCAGCGCGGATCTCCTCATCAACGGTTCATTGTATGGGCGCTATAATCCGGGCCGTGGGTAATTATGGGTTCATCTGGACTTGGGTCCTCCTCGGTAGCATACATCCGTGACAGGGCATTGGCTTTGGTATTTTTTGAGCCAGGTCGGTATGAAATGTGGAAGTCGAATCTGGTCAAGAACATTGCCCACCGGGCCTGTCTGGAGTTCAGGTGTTCAAGGTTCCTGTGATCCGTCAGCACCATGAATGGGTGCTTGGCCCTCTCCAACCAGTGTCGCCAACATTTCAGTGCCTCCACTACTGCCAGGAGCTCTCGATCTCCAACATCATAATGCCTCTCTGCCGGTGTTAACTTTCTGGAATGGAAGGCACAAGGGAATTATTTGTCCGGTTTACCTTGACTTTGGGAGAGAACAGCTCCGAGGCCCACCTCCAATGCATCAACCTCCACAATGAACGGCAGGTCCGCGTCTGGGTGTTTCAGGAACGGAGCGTGAATTGGTCCTTCAACGCCTGGAAGGCTTCCCCTGCTTTGGCATTCCAGGACAGGCGTAGAGGGCCCCCTCGTAGCTGGGTCGTAAGAGGTGTTGCAATGAGGCTGAAGGAGCGAATGAAGCGTCGGTAGAAATTGGCGAAGCCCAAGAACCTTTGCAGCTCCTTCACCGTAGCTGGAGTTGGCCAAGAGTGCACTGCCTCCACCTTACCCACCTCCATCTCGTTGCCTGTGTCTGTGATGTGATATCACTAGGAAGGAGATTGAACACTTATGAAATACACATTTCTCTGCCTTTGCGTAAAGGTTATGTTGGAGCAATCGTTTCAGTACCTCCCTGACATGTTGGATATATGTTTGATAAGTGGGTGAATAAATCAGAATATCGTCTATGTATACCATGACACTTTTTCCTATTAAGGAAAAATGCCCGTGAGGCATAACGAGGTATTCATAATGCCCCGAGGTCGTGCTAAAGGCCGTCTTCCATTCGTCCCCCTCCTTAATGCGCACCAGGTTGTATGCAATGCGCAAAACCAACTTCGTAGACACCCGGGCACCATGCATCGTCTCCACGGCGGAATGGATAATGGGTAAAGGGTACCTGTATTTGCTGGTGGCTTTGTTCAGGGCTCGGTATTCAATACAGGGCCGTAGTCCTCCATCTTTTTTCTTCACGAAGAAGAAACTGGATGATACAGGTCATCCAAGGTCTGGAATCAGTCCTTCTCCACAATCTTCCTCAGGGTCCGGTCACCTCTTGTCATTGTGCACCGTTTTTTGCCACACTTTTTCCTTCCCACAGACTTCCCACTGAGGTGCCTTGATACAGCACTCTGGGAACAGCCTATTTGTTCAGAAATGTATTTCTGTGTCTTACCCTCTTGCTTGAGGGTGTCAATGATGGACAGCAGTCAGGGCCCGTATTTATCAAGCTTCTCAAAGTGCCATTTTAGTCCTAAGTGCTGAGAATTGACAAAATTTACTCCTACTCTCAAACTTAAGTGTAAAAGCAAGTTATCAAATTTCTCAAAGCTAAGAATCACTCTTACTCTCCCAACTATTTAAGACCGCTCGGGAGGTCTCTCAAGTGGTTAAGATTTGCCAGTAGGGGCTTGTGATGGCGTAGACATAGACGTGCGCAAATCAAACATCAGAAGCTAACACAACTCATGCAAATATAGCCGGCTTCCCAAGAGTATTAGGTGCAATGGATGGCACTTATATAAAGATCATTGCTCCCAGCGTCAACGAGAATGTTAATATGAATAAGAATAGGTACCACAGCATCAACACACAAGTTGAGTTTGATGCAGACTACAACATTTTTGATGTGGTAACCAAATGGCCTGGGTCTACCCATGACGCGTGATATTGAATGAAAGTGGCCCGAAGCAGCTGTTTGAAAGACACTTTCTGCCGACAGAGGATACCCGTTCGTGGCTGCTCACCTCTTTCCATATGCCACTGACAGAAGCCCAAATTATCTACAACAGGTAACCTTTTCGTAAGATATTTATTCACAATTGTTTCATAGTTTATTAATAGAACACTGGATCCTAATATAGGCAATATATAATATATCCCTTCACAGGGCACATCGTATCACACGAAGTGTGGTGAAGAGGGATTGGCCAGTGGAAACGCAGATTCCATATTCTCCACTCAGAAATTCAACTACAGCAAGCAGTGTTTCTTATTCTCTCCAGTTCGGTTATCTTTTGGAATCCATGATTGCTATGATTACATCATTAACTCTAGGCTATAAATAGGCAGGTCAGTTAACAGCACACTTGTTTGAAATATTTAGTTGAGAAATAGTGGAAAACGTGTTGGAAATCTTTTTTGATCTTTAATTTACAATGTGTATATCATAATGGATTCTCTTGAAAATTCTTTATTGTCAAATGTTTGTTGAATGTCAACTCCTCTAATGAATGTCACTATTGAATGCGAATGTATCTGAGAATATTCCTAAACAAGTACATCTACTCAGTGATTGGATCTTGCCTATGTCGTCATCCAAAATCCCGTTTGCGGCAGAGCAAAGTGTCATGAATCAGCTCTAAGACTGACACTTAAGATTTAGTCCTACACTTCACTAAATGTAGGACTGAGATGTTTGATAACTAACTTTTAAGCGCAGCTTTGAGCCAAGAATTTTCTTACTCTTAAGTCAAGTCTTAGCAGTGTTCTTAAGAGTAATTCTAAGAACCTTGATAAATACGGCCCAGGTCGGCAGTCTTACCCATGATTGCGGTTTTGAGTAATGAAACAGGCTGGGAGTTTTTAAGCCTCAGGAATCTTTTGTAGGTGTTTAGAGTTAATTAGTTAATTCAGATTATTAGGTTAATAGCTCATTTAGAGACCCTTTTCATGATATGCTAATTCTTTGAGATAGGAATTTTGAGTTTTCATGAGCTGTATGCCAAAATCATCAGTATTAAAACAATAAATGACCTGAAAAGCTGTCGTCAGTCTCTCTCTAGATTGCCATACTGTCAGTGGCTGAGTTCCCTGAAGTCACGTAGCCATGTGGATACTAACCACTTTAGGGATAGAAACACAGCCACACCCTTCTTACTGGCCTTTCTGTGAACCTGTGGTATAACGTATTGTAATTAGGGCCTAACTGCCAGCCCATAATGTCATGGATCAGGAGTGCTGATTAGATGCCTGGTGAGTTGTCTTCGGCCCAGGCGTTGGTTGGAAACCAACAAGCAAGTTTCGTAATGTCTTATAATGCCCATTAAAGTTAATCACTGGTGTTGTGTGTCATCACGGAAAGTATTTATTCATTTTATACATTTTTTATTTCACCTTAAACCAGGTGGGCCGATTGAGAACAGATTCTCATTTGCAATGGCGACCTTGCCAAGATAAAGCACATTGATGTAAGACAACATAAAGTTACACATGAATGACACAAAATTGTCTGGAAGGAGAGTGAACAGCCTAACCAGACACCTAGGTATTTGGCCTGGCTATTAAAAAAAAGAAGCTATTAGAGCAAGGAGAACCTTACGTCATCTGAAGTCACTGTCCTTTGTGATTCATTCAGGTCCTTCGAAAGTGATTCATCATCATTTAAGTTGTGCGCATGTTCAGTACGCTCACAGCATGGTCATGGCGAGCGGAGGAACGGAGGAGCTTGAACGCCCCGCGTCATTTAAATCCCCTACAGGGGCGGCGGCAGGGTATGGCTTGGTTGAGCTACAGCCCTACCAAAAATCGTGTTTGCCCCACCTTAGCTCCACCATGGAATATAAACTGTGCTGGCTTAGTTGCGTTTTATGTGGTTTCAGTGCAGGGTATGTGAGCGGAAGGGAGTGGAAGCAGAGCGAGGAGCAGGGCTGACCCAGCTTACCAGAGCGCAGAGCGATGTTTGAGCGGCCCAGAAGGCTCTCGCTCAAAAGCGCTCCAGTAGCGCTCACTTCACATACCGTAGTCAGGACAGCCTAATGAGCCTCTACATGTGTAGGTTACTTGGCTAGTGCCCATTGTTTAATGTACAATATGTAATATCAATCAAAACAATAACAAAATACATACTTTGCATTAAAAGCAAACATCCCTGTACATATATTATATATATTTCTTAGTTGTATACTTACATTATCCTAAATGTTTCCACTAACTTTCAAATCCAGAGAAATTTGTAATATAATTCGAAGACACGGGACATTTCATTTTGTTGCCCGTAAATGGCGTCATATAACCTGTGACTGCTCTAGTTGTTCTAAGTTCCAGGGAGCCGCCAAACATAACGTGAATAAAGTTATAATTTTTTTAACAATATATTACTTTGTCAGTGAACCTTTTTTCTGCCGGAGATGCTAGATTGGAAGGTTGTCATTGACGACAATAACAAAACCCATGATCCCACGCAACCTCCCGACGTCATCCAAGTACATCTTTTCCTATTGTTTTGATTGAGAGCCCCCTGGCGGCCAAAAATTACATATTGCACGTTTAATGTGTAATCATAGAGTTCGCTAAATAGTAATAAACTAACAAAACATGCAGGTGTAAAATCAAGATTATCTACAAAAATGAAAGGTGAGGTTATATAGTGGTCACGATTAAAGAGTCTTATGGAATATGAAAAGACATGCCTATCTCTCGCAAGCACGATAATGTACTGCGTGCACATGCGAACAGAGAGAATAGAGGTGCGTATCTACTGGTCTGGTTGAGGGCAGAACACACCAAGGCGATAGTTTGGCGTCTGGACTAGATGGGCCAACGGTGACCTGACCGTCGCTCTAGCCTGTTTGGTGTGTCCCTCACCGTCGTGGTGCGTTGGTCTCCGTTGGCCTTTTTTTTAGGTGCCCGACGCCGATTCAACATGTTGAATCGGCGTCGGGCTTCCCTGGCCGTTGGTCTGTGGGTGTGGTGACAGGGACCACTCCGATTGGCTGTACAGCTAGCTTCTTCTTCGTCGTTTTTAGGATTTTGCTAGCGAATCAGTGCTCAAAGAAAGACGGCCAGGGAGTTAAAAAGTGACCAGAGCAGTTAACTACTACTGTACACTGTACAGACCAAACGCATCGATGGATGTAAACAGACGAGGTAAAAAAACAACTCTGGCGTGAAATAGAAAATGCACTCACAATATCAGGTAAGATAGTCTTTTTAGACCTTGAGCTCTGTAGCCGAATACATTCTTATGTTTTATATTATTGTTCGCTACTGTCAAACCTGTAACGCGGTAACATTTAATAGTTCAACATTGGAACCCATGTTCTACTATGTGCCATAACTACAATTTGTAGCTATGTATTGGAGTGATATTATTTAATGTTGCTGCTATCACTGTTTCTCATACAGTTTACTTTCCGTACTGTCTCTTCTGCAGAAATTGTACTAACGCTAATAGTCTAAATGCAGCACTTCTATGGAATTGCTACTTTCACATAGTATTTCATCGAAGTCGTATACCAGTAGAAATAACGTTTGTTTTGTAGCTATGTATTGGAGTGATATTATATAATGTTGCTGCTATCACTGTTTCTCATACAGTTTACTTTCCGTACTCTCTCTTCTGCAGAAATTGTACTAACGCTAATAGTCTAAATGCAGCACTTCTATGGAATTGCTACTTTCACATAGTATTTCATCGAAGTCGTATACCAGTAGAAATAACGTTTGTTTTGTAGCTATGTATTGGAGTGATATTATATAATGTTGCTGATATCACTGTTTCTCATACAGTTTACTTTCCGTACTGTCTCTTCTGCAGAAATTGTACTAACGCTAATAGTCTAAATGCAGCACTTCTATGGAATTGCTACTTTCACATAGTATTTCATCGAAGTCGTATACCAGTAGAAATAACGTTTGTTAACACATTATATATACATTAATTCGACATAAGCAAAATGCTTCAATGTGTTGCTTTGTATTTCAGAAAAAGAACAGAAGGTGGGAATCGCCAAGGACCCAATTCCTCCGACATGCTTTGGCCAGCAAAATATACGCCTATGCTTAGATTAAAACCTTGTTCTTTGCTTCTTGTAGTCACTTATGTAGCATCTACATGACAAGCATTTGAATCTGAATTTGCCAGACGTGGCCACTGCTTGTCCAGGTGGGGCATTATCCAGGGTTCAAAATTAACATTTTCATCCACCAGCCAAATGTCTAGTAAATGTTCGAATTTTACCAGCAACTCAATAGAGTACTTTAGTTTTCTAGGCTGGTGAGGGAAGCAAATCTACCAGCCACCTGCATATTTTTCCAGCATTTGGCTGGTGTATGGTGCTAATTTTGAACCGTCTGCATCTCTATGCACATCTAGCCTTTGATACAGTCACTTTGTTTCACTCTCACATTGTCTCCCACAACCTGCCATAAGTGTTGTGTGTATGTTTGTTTGATGTTTACTGCTTTGTAATTTTATATTGACAGTAAATAAAATGTCCTAATAACAATTATTTGGCAGAGATAGAAGAAAATGTATATTTGTATTTCAGACTACAACCAATTTATTTGCAAATACGGTAAGTGTGCATGACATACAAGATATTGGAGATCAGAATTAAATTAGCAATGTAGTTATCCCTGTTGTTAGCCTGTTGTTGCACTGGTTGTTTGTGGCGGGGAGGCCTGGTGAAGATCATGTTCCATCCATCCACCAATGCGGTTTGGGAAGTTCCACTGATTGTGGAATCCATCTGCTACATTCTGCCACTGTGTCCGGGCACTGAAACACAGGGAAATGTAAACCCCAATACAAGCTTGTTCAAGTAAGACAATTATATTATGTGATTATTGTACTGCACATTGCTTCAGCCAGTGACAGCAAAAGGATTAAATATACAACACTGCAATTACAACAATGATACTATATAATAATAAATGCCTAAAGTAAGCACTGTGTAATACAGACTGGACTGTAATAGTAATTGTAACTTTTCCCAGTTCCCCTTCCCTGGACACTGCCACTTCCCTATTCCATCCCGCTCAGAACTACAATTCCCATTCCCCAGTTCTACTTCCTGTGGACTTCAGCTTCCCTAGCCATGCATGTTCAGAACTACAATTCCCATAGCCCGGACTCAATCAGCCTAACTCTGTACACCTGCACTCACCCCGTCCATATTTAAGACACACACACACATAGCCTCTTCGCGAGGTATTGTAAGTACAAGTTTCTTAATACTGAGCATTCATTCATGTGTTGTTGTTATGGTCTGACCTCTGCCTTTGTTTTGGATTATTCTGCCTGTTGATTTCCCTATTTGTACCTTAGCCATATATTTGCTATTCCGGTCTGACTTCTGCCTTGTTTTGGATTATTCTGCCTGTGGATTTCCCTATTGTGCCTTAGCCATATTTGCTATTCCGGTCTGACCTCTGCCTTGTTTTGGATTATTCTGTGCCTTTTCCTTCATACCTGTTTAAGAATAAACATTGTTCTCTCTTACATTTGGAGTGTTCATTACAGAATACCTCGCCTAAAACAGAAAATGGCTGGGAGTGAGATGTTTTGGGATTGCTGGGCTCAGGAGGATCCACTAATGGACCTCTACGACGCCTCCTATGAGGACTTTTTAATCAGAGAGGCTATGGACGGGGACTACATCCTTCCCCGTCGTGTCTTTGAGACACCTGCCCTTTTTGAAGCTAAGAGGGCACCCAGTTCCTGTTCCAAGACACTAAGTCCCAGTCCCAATCTCAAGAAGGCTACTAGTCACAGTTCCAAGACGGCTACTAGCTCCTGTTCCAAGAAGACCACTAGCTCCTGTTCCAAGAAGGCTACTAGTCCCAGTTCCAAGATGGATGCCAGTCCCAGTTCTAAGATGGCTACCAGTTCCAGTTCCCAGAGGGATTTAACCGTCATTGAATTAAGGAGAGACTCATGTTCAGAGGAAGAGCTGTGGAACAGGAGAATGCTGGAATGTAAACTGGGGACCGTCCGGTTCCGGCAGAT
>JACXGM010026945.1:0-14682 GCA_016801145.1 Umbra pygmaea
TATTTTTCTAAACTGCAGCATTGGAACAAGGAGGGCGCACTGCATGGCTGGAGTCATCTCCTCGGTGAGTTACGCCCTCGTACAATTATTATAATAGTTCTACATTTCTTTGGTGAAATGGTTGGATGTGATTCCTCTTGGTGAAAAAGGTTATGCCCTGACTGAGTACATACACCGCTTGCAAATCCCAAAACAAGCACGAGCGCAGGTTCAACAGTGCGCACACACGCACATGAACCACAGTGGAGTGATGTATAGGTTACTACAGGTGGTCTTGGGTAAGCGAGATGGGGTGGGGGGACTGCTATACACACCAGAGCAGGCCTGCAACATAATTATGGCATGCGGGGTTCTCCGCGATATTGCGCTGGAGAACGGGCCATTCAAAGATGATCAGTGGCCACAACAGCCACCATTGTGGGCTCTACGAAGGAGACATGATCTTATTCTGAGCTTCTTTCATAGTAAGTGCTATATTGGGTAAGAAAGCTACTTTAAAAAATACAAAGTGGAATATTTAGTGAAAATAATTCATTTATTTGAAATACACTTCAGGTTCTTGTTAATCGCTTTCAATTACTATAGCAGTAACCTCAGTCAACACCGCATTTTCCTTTAACAATCGACGCCTGATTTTAAGCTTCCAAATAAAACAAATAAGCGGTTGGCCTGCACCCGAGGCCTGAGCGTCTTTGTTTTTTCTCAGAGAAAATCCTTTTCTTTGCCGGATTTCGCTTATCCATCGTAAATTCTAAGGGCGAGCCCTCTAAACCGTGCATAAATGTGGGCGTGTTATTTAAATTACGATTGTTTTCAACCGTCTGATTTATCAACACCCGTTCATTCGTACGCTGGAATTGGAGTGATACGAATGTTTTGTAAATCACACGTGAGTCTCGTCGTAAGATGATGTCTGCGCTCAGATCTACACTGGTTTCTACGCACGTTTGATAAATGAGGGCCAGTGTGTTTTAGTATTGTAGGGTGAAAGACGTGCCACTCATTTTTTTCTGTCCCTGAGGTTTGAATAACTTTATAAATGTATATGAATTGTATTTCATAACAATGCTATAATTTACTTTAAAATATATTTTTCTTTTGGCTGTCTTGAAATGCCTGATTATATTAAGTTTTGAGATAATATTGAGAGAATAAGGGCAGAATTGTTTAAATGGTGTAACCATAAAAATGCAGCACCAAGAATACAAGTTGTTGAGAAAATGTGTAATGATGTTCTAAACAGCCTCTGAAATACATTGGCATAATCTTAAACAAGTATTTTTTTTCTCAATTTTTTATGTATTTATTTATAGATATTTCAAGACAAGTGAAAATAACAGCACACACCTTACAACATACAGGTATATGTACATACACAGAACACAGAAACATATCCTTATAATTCCCCCCGACCCCGCAAGTTTCTGGCTGGACCCAACACGGTCCCCAACACCCCACATACTACCCATCCTACCCCTCAAACCCACATTGAACACGTAAATGAACATATAATACGCAGACATACATACAAATGCATACATAAAATAATAATGAATTAGATTAGAAAGGTTGGTGACAAAATGGGTTATGGCAGATCTGAGGGAAGTTCTCTTAAATTATTAAAATATGAGATAAAAATCTGTCATTAATCAGAGAAATTTGAGTATGATCCCCTTATGGTATACTTAATTTTCTCCAGTAGAAAAGACAAAACATTGCTTAGCCAAAGAGAGCCTTTAGGGGGGCTGACAAGATTTCCACTGCAGCAGGATTCTGTGGCGAGCTAGTAAGGAGGTAAAAGCAATGATATCAGCGTTGTTATGGTTTAACAAGAGAGGGTCCCCTGGCATTCCAAACACTGAAATCAGAGGACATGGAGTCAAATGGATTTTAAGTGCCTCGGATAGGATATAAAATATGTAATTCCAGTAATTGCTCAGTTTAGCGCACAAAAAACATGTGCTAGAGGTCACATGGGGAGGAATGGCATCTGTCACACACATCGTTCACTGTGGGGTACATTCTAGATAGTCTGGACTTGGAGTAATGAACTCTAAGTAATGGTCACCTTGGCATAGTTAGCAGCCAAATTGGGAAAACTAGGGAAGACTCCATTTTCAAAAAGGTCATGGAATGTTTAAATACTCTTTTCTTTCCATAGAGAGAAGGCATTGTCAACAACCGATGGAGTGAACATGTGGTTGTTATTTATAGGACCCATGATGAAGGTATGGGAGAACTTAAAGGGATGACGGAACTGGTACCAGATCTTAGGTGTAGATAGTACTACTGGGTTGCCAGTATAACTGGAGAGAGTTATTGGGAAGGAGGAGCAGAGTAAAGCTGGCAAAGATGAAGAGGTGCAAGACAATCCTTTTAGATGACACCAGGGTGTGTCTGGGGAATGCAACCAGAATAATGGTTTCTGAAGGTTGGTGGCCCAGTAATAATATAGAAAATTAGGAAGTGCAAGCCCTCCATTAAATTTACCTCTCTGCAGCAAGGACCTACTAACCCTGGGCACCTTTCCACCCCAGATGAAAGAAGTGACAGCCTGGTTAATTCATTTGAAGAAAAACAAAGGTAAAAGCACAGGAATAGAGTGAAAAAGGTAGATGCCTTTAGGCAAACTATTCATTTTAACAGCATTGATCTTTCCAATAAGAGACAAAGGTATATTGCCCCACCTCTTAAAATCAGCCTTCATCTGGCTTAAAATGGTAGAAAAGTTAGCTGTAAAGAGAGCTGGCAGTGAGCGAGTCACGTTTACTCCAAGGTACTTAAAGTCCGAGTGATTAGGATGAAAAGGCAAATCTATCTGCTGAAAGCTGTAATGCAGCTGGATTTACTGGGAAGCACTCACTTTTTTGCAGATTTAGTTTATGACCTGAGAAATAACTAAAATTCTCCAGAATAGAGGGAATTATTCAGTTCAAGGTGGTCAATAGAGTTACCAGAAGATGGTCAATATTGGGTGTGCAAGTTTGTCAATAGACATACCAGAAGTTTGACTTGGCAGACATGATTCCCCATGTTAATAGAAATATTCAGAACTGCCATGTTTCTCTATTAATATTTGCTATTAAAAATACTTGTTTAAGATTATGCCAATGTATTTCAGAGGCTGTTTAGAACATTATTGCACATTTTTTCAACAGCTTATTTTTGGTGCTACATTTTTATGGTTACACCATTTAGACAATTTTTCCCTTCCCTCAATATTATCTCAAAACTTAATAAAATCAGGTATTTCAAGACGTGTGAAATTTTCACATTTATAAAGTTATTCAAAACTCAGGGACAGAAAAAAATTTGTGGCATACCTTTAACCCTACAATACTACTACACACTATTAACAATACTAATACACACTATTACAACAATAATAAACACTATTATAATACTAATACACACTATTACAGCAACAATACACACCATTATACACTATTACAATACCAAAACACACCATTATACAGTATTACATTACTAATACACGCTATTATACACTTACAATACTGATGCAGCTGGAGTATGGATTAGCTGAGTGGAGTAAGCGGAGTAACTGTATGCTGTGGTTGGTGTGGGCGGAAATGAATGGAAGTCACAGGACAGTGTACAAGAGTGTCTGACTGTAACAGGACTGGCATAAGAGTTACAGGACAGTCATGATTCCGTCATGTACAGTCATGGGAGTCGCAGGACAGTCGTGGGATTTACAGGACAGTGTCTGACTGTCACGGAACAGTCCTGGGAGTCACAGCACAGTGTACAAGACCGTGTCTGACTGTCACAGGACAGTCATAAGAGTAACAGGACATTGTCTTGGAGTCACAGGACAGTGTACAGGACACTACTAACAGTACAATACAGTTTTTGCTTCCACTGCTGCTGGAGAAACCCATGCATGTTTTCCTTTAATTGACCTGAATCTGATGATATAGGACAGTAGTTCCCTTTATTCACAGAATTGTTGCCCTCATCGTGTCCTCTAAATGCAAGTTCTTGCTTCCCAAGAAATGTCGATTAGACGCTTCAACATGTCTCTGTTCTGCCTGACCTTGTTGTTGTGAGCCAGAATTTGATAGCGATGCTGCTTGTTCAGCTGAAGGTCTACTCTGACATAACTAAAAGTTTTTAATCTCACCGTAGCTTGCAGGTGTATCGCAGAATCCTGGTGCAGATGGGCTGATTTGTTACATTGGACAGGCTGGTAAATCCCTAATTAGCCCAGGCAGATGGTTTTTCAGAAGAAAAAAGCAGGCAACTCCCAAAAATACAACGGGCAGCGTTGGTCATTTTCGATCTTAATATGCCTTTCCACACTTTTCTCCTTTTCAGTTAAATCCAATTCTGGTCTTTCATTTCAGATTTTTTATAGTTTATCTTCGAAAGCACGCCTTGAAAAAGGCGATGCTATTAAGCTAGCGACAATGTTGTTGTCTTCATACTTCATTTTTCTCACTTCATGCTCAATGACACTGACAGACCTGTCTGACTCTAGGTCTGAATCCCAAAATGCATACTACATATTACATACTAAAATTACATACTGCGCAGGTGGTGCTGAAGTACGCGCTATTAAGTATATCGTATCGAGTATGCTACCATTTGGACATATTAACACGTCATAACATTGCATCTAAAATTAGACCACTTCCATGAGCACATCAAGTATTGGTACAATAACAAAACTCTTGTAATGACACATTTATTATTACCTAACCTTTTGATACTTACATTTAAACACTACCAAAAAAGGACCAACTTCGGGAAACCCCTGTTATTCTGTTTCACAAAAGATTGTGGGCTCTATTGTTTTTCAAAGGAAACTTATAAGACCAAATGCTAAATATCACTGCATCACAACCAAAGGAGTTAATATATGGAAGAGCTACAGTGAAGAGATGAAATCATGTACCACAATCAGCAATTTTAAGACACTATTTAAAATAAATATATTGAATGATACGAAAAAAAAAAAAATGAGCAAAGGTTTGTATGTGTATGCATGTACACTCACCTAAAGGATTATTACGAACACCCATCCAATTTCTCCTTAATGCAATGATCTACTACTCAACAAATCACATGGCAATGCATTTAGGGGTGTGGTCCTGGTCAAGACAATCTCCTGAACTCTAAACCGAATGTCAGAATGGGAAAGAAAGGTGATTTAAGCAATTTTGAGCGTGGCATGGTTGTTGGTGCCAGACGGGCCGGTCTGAGTATTTCACAATCTTCTCAGTTACTGGGATTTTCACGCACAACCATTTCTAGGGTTTACAAAGAATGGTGTGAAAAGGGATAAAAAATCCAGTATGCCGCAGTACTGTGGGCAAAAATGCCTTGTTGATGCTAGAGGTCAGAGGAGAATGGGCCGACTGCTTCAAGCTGATAGAAGGGCAAATTTGACTGAAATAACCACTAGTTACACCCGAGGTATGCAGCAAAGCATTTGTGAAGCCACAACACGGACAACCTTGAGGCGGATGGGCTACAACAGCAGAAGACCCCACCGGGTACCACTCATCTCCACTACAAATAGGAAAAAGAGGCTACAATTTGCAAGAGCACACAAAAATTGGACAGTTTAAGACTGTAAAAATGTTGGCTGGTCTGATGAGTATCGATTTCTGTTGAGACATTCAGATGGTAGTCAGAATTTGGCGTAAACAGAATGAGAACATGGATCCATCATGCCTTGAAACCACTGAGCGTGCTGCTGGTGATGCAATGGTTTGGGGGATGTTTTCTTGGCACACTTTAGGCCCCTTCGGTCGGGCATCGTTTAAGTGCCAATCGGGCATCGTTTAAGTGCCATGGCCTACCTGAGCATTGTTTCTGACCATGTCCATCCCTTTATGGCCACCATGTACTCTGACGGCTACTTCCAGGAGGATAATGCACCATGTCACAAAGCTCGAATAATTTCAAATTGGTTTCTTGAACATGACAATGAGTTGACTGTATAAAATGGCCCCCACAGTCACCAGATCTCAACCCAATAGAGCATCTTTGGGATGTGGTGGAACAGGAGCTTTGTGCCCTGGATGTGCCTCCCACAAATCTCCATCAACTGCAAGATGCTATCCTATCAATATGGGCCAACATTTCTAAAGAATGCTTTCAGCACCTTGTTGAATCAATGCCACATAGAATTAAGGCAGTTCTGAAGGCGAAAGGGGTCAAACACAGTATTAGTATGGTGTTCCTAATAATCCTTTAGGTGAGTGTGTATATACAGGTCCTTCTCAGAAAATTGAGATAGGAATTTCATGAGCTGTATGCCAAAATCATCAGTATTAAAACAATAAATGACCTGAAATATTTCAGTTGTTGTGCAATGAATCTAAAATATATGAAAGTTTAATTTTTATCATTACATTATGGAAAATAATGAACTTTATCACAATATGCTAATTTTTTTTAAAGGACCTGTATATATATATATATATTGTAATCTGTTAAATATGACATAAAAAAATGCTAATATGTTAGCCCCTAGTGTTTTCCCTCTGACTGTAAGTCAGTGGTTCTCAAATCTCTCCTCTGGGATTCCCAGCCATCTCAGCTTTTTGTAGCCCTGAACTAACTCAAGCAGGTAAGGCCTTGATGATTAGTTGACAAGTTAATTCAGTTGTGCAAGCTCTGGGATAGATCTAAGATATGGCATGGCTGGGGGTCCCCCAAGCTAGGTTTGAGACCCACAGGTGTATGTGTAAAAATGTTGTGTTTGTGGAGACAGGAGTCAAATGCCTGGTCACAAAGTTCTAATCTACCAGTCAAAAACAACACAACTAGTTTGGCAACCAACCGTTGGTACCACAGTAATGCCCAAAAAAGCTTGCAAGGCAGAATATATATTTTAAATATAAATTCTTCTGAATATTTGTAATGATATGACTTGGACAACAGTATAATTATGCCTTGCATAATATATTTATTCATAAAATCTGTATTCAATAGGGCAAGGTTCAAGCAGAAACAGGTTGGTATACTACAGGTCACATAAGAACAAAATCCAGAGACAGGGGAAGGTACACGGGAATCCACAGGCTGAGGAACACACCGAATCTGGAGTAATCAAAGGCAGGCAAGATGTATTTCGATCTCACTCAGACCGTCACAGTTTTACCTGGGAATGATGCAATACTTCAACCTATCCTCGAGACATTATATAAAAAATGTAATGTGACTGACCTTAGGAGGCTTGGCCGCCATCTATAAGAGCATCCCGGTGGCCACGCCTCTTCCTCTTTGCTTTACTCGCTTCATCCAAGACAGGTAAGTTGTGTTTTGAGACAAACATTTGGGACTCCACTGTTATTGATCTGTCACTTGTGCAGGTGCCTTGTGTCCCTGAGGATCGTGTTTGGTGTTTTCCCTTTTTTACATTTCATGACAGAGAGTTGTTGCGTGGTTTGTTTTCTCTGTTTTGCTAGTGCCATTTGCCCTGTTTGTAGCATTGGGTATTTAATTTTCTCATTTGCTATGTCTGCTTAATTGCAGCTAGCCTACTTAGTTAATTAGAACATACTCTGTGTATTGCCTTTAACCCCTGTTCGCAGGGTCAACGTACCTGATTTCCTCCCCCTTTCTTTTGCCATTGTGAAGGTTGTGAAGCATTTATTTTCTGCTTTCCTTTTGAGTAGTTGGCCAGTTTTGTTACCCATATTCCAGCTATTGCTGGGTTCTGATATTTGTTTGCTACGTGATGGCATCACACTTTGTCCGTTTAAACCGGGGGCGCCCTGGATGGCCGTGATGGTCATCGTGAATGCCCATCTTGTTTAGGTGTGGCTCATTTATTGGAGGACTTTGAGAACCCCCTCATCAGAAGGTTGACAACATTGGAATGTCTCTCTGGCCGAATCCCTCTTTCCTGCCTAAGGTGGTTAACCCTCAGACTGTTGACCAAGTCATTGAGATCTGGCTGTTCCGCAGGAGGATGGGAGCCTGCTTACTTTATGTCCGGTGAGGGCACTGAGGCCTTTTTTTGACTGCACTCAGGCTCTGAGAAGTTATCCCTCCCAGCTCTTTGTTTGTTTTTGGTGGCAAGAATTAGTGGCTCCCTGTGTCTAAGCAGACTTTGTCCCACTGGATTGTGAACACTGTCTCTGTAGCCTATTTTGGGCAGACTCTCCCAGTCCCAGCTAATCTGGTGTCCCACCCGACCAGATTATGGGTACAGCTTATTGCGCCGTAGAGGATGGTCTCATGGACAATGGCTCTGTTCACTCTATGTAGGTTTTGGCTTATTACTGTTTTGCTAGTTTTCATTTCTGCACGTTCTGCACTGTCGCTCATACATTATGATCGACTAGCACTTTTGGACATACGTAATTTACTGGATACAGACTTTTCCCACTTACCGGAGCGAATGCTACGACTTCACTATCCTGCCGGCGGCCTTGATTTTTCATACGCAGGCGGCGAAGGAGAAAGAAGAGGGGCAAACGTGCCGGTATTCTATACAGATCTCGGACGAGATACTGCAATCCACCTTTACCGAGCATTTTACTTGCAAATGTTCAATTACTTGACAATAAAATGGACGAACTTCACGCTCGGATTAACTTCCAGTGGGACATTGCTTCCTGCTGCGTGCTAGCATTCACTGAGACCTGGGTGGATCCCACCATCCCGGACATGCCTGTTACGCCAGCTGGTTTCTCCATCTACCGGCAGGACAGAACCTCAGAGTCAGGTAAACGAAAAGGTGGAGAGGTCTGCATTATGTTTAACTCTCGTTGGGGTTCGGATGCTGCAGTTATTTCAACACACTGCTCACCGGACCTGGAGTTACTAACTGTAAACTTACGTCCCTTCTATCTTCGCCGGGAGTTTACGTCCGCTATAATCACAGCAGTCTACATACCCCCGCGCGTCGGTAAATTAGGGAATGAATTTGCGTTCGTTGGGCGGTTCAGCGAAAAGAAGAGGCGTGTTCAGGCGCAAATGTTCCCTTTTGCTATCTTGCAGTTCCCAAAAACAATTCCGCCACTGACCAAGAAAAACCTGGTTTTAGGTCAGTGGCGTGTTATTCATATGCTATTTTAAGGGCGCACGATTAACCATAATGTAGCGTGTGCACAACGCGCATTCACTTTGCTGCGCTCATCTACACAAATGTAGCAGTTCTTTATTATTTCAATACATAATTAGAAGGAAAAATATTACCACACGAGGTAATGCACACGAGGAAAAATATTACCACACAAAGTCATTGTGATGTCCGAAAATGTGAAAAAAATAGGTATACATCTAGTGTACACATTTACTCAAATTATACATAATGAATTATTTGCACTGATATACATCAACCTCAAGGGAACCAATTCAATCAACAAGTATACACCCGTAATTTGCGATGCTAATAATAAAATCACCCATGTCTTTACTCAGAATTGCTCAGGCTCAAGCCACGACTCATTTATGGCAACTTTGACATGAGGAATCCCCCCTTGGATGGGTGGCTGTGAAGGGGACAACAGTTATCTATTAAAGACATGGTTAATGATGACAATTTATGATGCCAGCAAGTGCGTAAAATGCTGTTTAATCAAAAACACACACAAACACGCAGTGTAGCCTAATTAAACGAACATTTGGCACACTGAAAATGTGCGTCAGGTGTTTGGATAGAACAGGTACTACACTACTCAAGTTGCAGCATTCTTTGTGGCTTGTTGTGTTTTACGCAACATTTCCATGAATCAGGGATGTGTTGATGACATTAATTAGGAAATATTAGACGACGTCGGAGACGTGATATTTGAAATACATGTGCCGTTGGCACTAAACTTAGATGCCCAGAAATGCAGAACGGGAGAAAAAAGCTTATTTGACAGAAGAGTAATCTCAGTTTAATGTTTAGACTACATTGTAAAAATATTACCATGCATTCATAACCTCGTGATTCAGTGAGAGGGAGTCCAAAACATCAGAAAGTAGGCTATGTCTTGTGACATTTCTTTATTTACATTTTGTAACAAGAAAAATCAATAACAAATCACTATTATAATAGAAATTTGCCATGGAACAAGCGCGCCTGCTCTTAAAGGGAATGTGAGATGACGCTTTGATTGGTTTATTGCACGTTACGCCCAAACCACACTTGTGACTAATGAAGCTACTTTAGAACTGCCCTTTTTAGATTTGCGTCAGGCGCAAGAATCATTTATCCCACCGGAAACATAGCAACACCACCCGGGACCCTCCCACAATCTAACTTGTGTTTCGCGTTTGATACTTGCGTTTCAGATCGTTAACATAGGGCCCTGAGTCTGTTTTAATTGTTGTTGGAGACTTTAACAGGAAAAACATGAGAAGAATGCTGCCCAAATTCCACCACCACATTTCATTTCACACTCAGGGTGATCAGACTCTTGACCATTGTTATTCAACAATCGGTAACAGCTTTAAACCCATCCCCCACTGCCTTTGAAAAGGCAGATCACATCTCCATTCTTCTCCTCCCAACCTACAGACAATGTCTTAAACAGGAAAAGACGTTTTTTCGAGCAGTCCAAAAATGGAGTGAGCAATCCATTACCACTCTCCAAGACTGTTTCGAAACCACAGACTGGGAGATGTTCC
Source organism: Umbra pygmaea (assembly GCA_016801145.1). NCBI lineage: Eukaryota > Metazoa > Chordata > Actinopteri > Esociformes > Umbridae > Umbra > Umbra pygmaea. The sequence continues at coordinate 10,600 of JACXGM010026945.1, forward strand.
GTGTTGCAGCTGGTGACAACATTGATGAATACACTGACTCTGTCTCAGCGTTCATCACCAAGTGCATAGATGATGTCGTTCCACGGGTCAATGTAAAGACCCCCCCAACCAAAAGCCCTGGGTTATCGGTAATTTCCATGCCAAGCTTGTAGCACGGTCCTCTGCCTATAACTCTGGGAACCTGGAGGCTCTGAGAAGGGCCAGATATGACCTACGGAAGGCCATCAGAGATGCTAAAAGAGGCTACAGGGACAAATTGGAGTCCAATTACAGCAGCTCCGACCCCAGGCGCATGTGGTGTGGACTGCGGCAGATAACGCAGTACAATGGGAGGAATAGCTGTGACACCCACCCCCCCGCCTTGCTCCCTGACGAGCTCAACACCTTCTACGCATGGTTTGAGGCGGCCAACATCACTCCTGAAAAGCTGGCTGAAAACCCAGACGACTGCACTCTGTCCCTGGATGTGGCTGATGTAAGAAGAGCTTTTAAAAGAGTGAACCCGCGGAAGTCTCCATGGCCAGATGTCATTCCAGGCCGTTTTCTAAGAGGATGCGCCGACCAGCTAGCGGAGGAATTCACCTTCATATTCAACCTCTCCCTAACCCAGTCTACAGTTCCCTCCTGCTTCAAAATGACCTAATCCTAAATGACTACTGCCCAGTAGCACTGACCTCAATCAAATCATCATTTGCATATCGCCCCAACAGATCTACAGACGATGCCATCGCACTGATGGCACACACTGTCCTCTCTCATCTGGAAAAAGGGAACACATACGTGAGGATACTATTTGTGGACTACAGCTCAGCATTCAACACTATTGTTCCTGCTAAGCTCATTCCCAAGCTCAGGACCCTGGGTTTTAACACCTCCCTTTGCAAATGGATCCTGGACTTCCTAACGAGAAGACCCCAGATGGTGAGAATGGGCAACCTCACCTCCTCAACACTGCTCCTGAGCACCGGAGCCCCACAGGGCTGCATACTTAGTCCCCTCTTGTATGCTCTGTTCACATATGATTGTGTGGCCACACGCAGTTCCAAAATCATCATTAAGTTTGCTGATGACAGAACCATCCTAGTTCTTATCTCCAACAATGATGAGACTGCTTACAGAGAGGAGGCGAGTGCCTTAGCTACCTGGTGCCAGAGCAACAACCTCTCTCTTAACATCAGCAAGACTAAAGAGATGATGGTGGACTTTAGGAAGCAGCAGAGGGAGGGTCCTGCCCCCATACACATCGATGGAGCTGAAGTCGAGAGAGTTTCACTGTTCAAGTTCCTCGGTGTGTTCATCAGTGACAACCTCACATGGTCCAGACAGACAATCTCGGCAACAAAAACTACCCAAAAGCGTCTATACTTCCTGAGGAGACTCAAGAAGTTTGGCATGTCTGCCAGGATTTTAATAAACTATAATAAGGTGCACAATTGAGAGCATCCTCTAAGGCTGAATTACCGCCTGCTATGGCAGCTGCTCCGCTGCTGATCGTAAGGCCCTTCAGAGGGTGGTGAAGTCAGCGGAGCGCAACATAGGCTGCGGTCTCCACTCCGTGCAAGGCATCTACCAGAAGCGATGCCTTAGGAAAACTCAGAACATCCTAAAAGACCACAGCCATCCAGGCCGTGAACTTTTCTCGCTGCTGTCGTCTGGTAGAAGTTACCTATCAAGATATGATGGAAGGACTATGGTCACAGTCCACCCATCATATCTTGCTGGACAAAAATTTAACACTGATTGACCTTATTACAATGGGCTGTGTACCTTCAGATCCCCCACCCGGTACAGCCAGAAGAGGACTGGCCACCCCCTAGGTTTCTTCCCAGGTCCCTCCTACTAGGGAGTTTTTCCTAGCCACTGTGCATCACTTGTGTTGCTTTCTTTTGGGGGTCTCGGGCCGGGTGACTGTCAAAGCACTTTGTGACAACTGCTGTTATAAAAAGGGCTTCATAAATACATTTGATTGATTGATTGATTGGTTACCGGAGCATCAAGGCACGGACTACCAGACTCAAAAACAGTTTCTTTCCCCAGGCCATTCGGCTGCTCAACATGGAACACTGATCACAAATCACCTGTTGAGGATTAACATTCTCTGGTCACTTTTAAATGCACCTTTAAAAGCAATTTCAAGCCATATTTATAATATGTATTACTTCTGTTTTACACTTTCCGGATCACTGCTCAGTACATAGCGTGTTATTATATTTATTACTATTATTATTGTTGTTTTAAAAAATATTTATATTATTGTAATCTTTTTAAGCCCATTGCTTAGATGTGTCTAGCTATGCTAAAATAATTTCTCTGCATAGAATGATGTGATGTTAAAGGATGCATATGATATATAAAAGACTTTGACTTTGATCAGAGGCATCTCTGCTTCCTGGGCTCCTCTTAGGGGAGTTCCTCTTTTGAGATCTGTGCAGCGGCAACGTGCTCTGCTTCCTGTACATTTTCCTCTGCTGGTACTTGTCCTCCCAGTTAAGATTGTGGCAACAGTCTGAGGGAGGTCGAAATAGATCATAAATTATGACTATAACTATGGATCTATGAGACCGAACAATGACCATCACCATCTTTTGTTGCTCAGAACGGGCTAAGGCATTCCAGGCAAGAGGAAGAGATGTGGCCACCAGGATGCTATTATAGATGGCGGCCAAGCCTTCTAAGGTCAGTCACATGACTTTTTTGATATAATGTCTTGAGGATAGGTTGAAGGATTGCATCATTCCCAGGTAAGACCGTGGTGACAATCTGAGTGAGGTCTCAGATCCATTGTCATATACCTTATCAGTACTCAGGAATTCCTCAGGCAAAAGTAAAAAAGGGCACATCCAAAAGGTGTAGAACACAGGCAGAAAATGGGTCAGACTAGAATTACAATTCAGTAATAAATGTTCAGTATGTCAAGAAATACAAATAATAGCTCATTATTTTTTCTTCAATGAGTTTAATGGCATATCGCAGCCTACTGTACAGGAGTGGGTAACATCATGTTTTTTTATGTCTGTGGACGTGCAGTACTTGTTCAGCATCTGAACGTCTGACTATTCATCCTTTTGGATATCTGTGGACATGTGGAACCAGTTTAGTATCTGAACGTCTGACCAGTACCCCTGTTTGAATGTCTGTAGATGTGGTGAACTGGTTTAGTATCTGAACGTCTGACTAGTGATCCTGGTTTTTTAGAGGTACAAAACTGGTTCAATATTTGAACTTCCAAACCGGGACTTCTTTGGATGTCTGTGGACATGCAGAACTGGTTCAGTATCTAAATGTTTGAGTAGGACTCCGGTTTGAATGTCTGTGGATTTGCGGAACTGGATAAGTTTCTGCAATCTGACAGTGATGATGACCATGATAGTTAGAGATCAGTGACCGCTAGATCAACCTGTGGCTTACATAATACTGCGAGCAGTATTGAATGTATTCATTCAGCTGACAGTTCAACAACAGACAAACCCGACTTTGAAAACTGATGTGGAGTATGTCTTCTGAGGTCATTTTCACATATAAAAGTCCGGACCAAGGTCCGAAACAACGTTTGTGTTTAATTACATTGTATACATGTGATCCCGTTCTTTTTGGTTTCACCTAGTGATTTTGCTGGCGCACTAAAGAACTTTCCATGACATACATACGGCCTGTCGTCACCACATACGTGTGTTGCTTCTCCCTTTGATTGGTGAGTAGACGGGCATGTGTCTGACGTTGGCGTGATGTTTTGTCTTTTTCCGTATGAATGAAAATAAATGAACAAATGAATGAGCTAAACCCGATTTGCGTAGTATACTACCAGCAGCATCAACGTCAGCACCAAACTGCAAGCGCAGCACAAACTACAAGCGCCTCCTCACCTCAGAGCGCACCTTCCTGTGTGGAGAATCAGCGGGAACGCGGTTGCCATGAACGCACCCCTCTCTCCAGGTCCAAATCACCTGAGTATTGACACCTGTGTTACCTCCTGGAGGTATTTATACCGGACTGTTTTGCTTCACTCCTTGTGAGGTATTGATTGTAACCACTTGACATCATACTGAGCATTATTTCCTATTGTCTTACTGGCCTGACCCTATT
>JACXGM010026946.1:0-14682 GCA_016801145.1 Umbra pygmaea
CAGTATTGGAGATATGATCACGAGTAGGAATAGCATATCTTGGTTCTAACACACAAAGGAGGCGTCGGAACCCCACGTTTTCAACAATTGATAAAGGTTGATCATCAAGAGCAATGAATTCGGTGAGTGCTTCTGTTATTTTAAGTGCCTTTGAGTTGTCATGCGACATTTTCTCTCTTCTTTCCAATGACTGTGGTAATGTTTGCTGTGATCCGCCGACCTTTCTCTGGGTGCTAGCATCTGTAAACTGCTCATACTGAACCTTGTGGCGATTCTTCAGATGTTTTATCATATTGCTTGTGTTGAACGCATTACTTTTTGAACCTCCTCTCGAGAGTTTAGCTGCGCAAATTTTACATTCTGCTAATTTAATGTCCTCTTCATTCACCGTGAAGTGATTCCAAATTGCCGACATTTTTAGGCTTACCAACTATTCGTTTTTTTGCGCCGCCGCAGTAAACACAGGTATCGGCTTGGGGTATCGGGCCTTTTCTCCAAGTACAAGTACGAGTACTTAAGCCCAGTATCGGGCCCGATACCCGATACCAGTATCGGTATCGGCCCATCCCTAATAGACACTGTAGTACATCAAATATTTTCTTAATGAATTAACACTTAATTCATTAACAACTTCCTGGATATTCTTAGGTATTAATGGGTACCTGAAACCGACATTGTTTCTCAGTGCTATGGTAGCCGTAGTGTCAGCCAGGGAATCCCCACCAAAGTGTGTGGTGTATGGTTTGCTAAATTGGAAGAAGTACGGTTGCCAGAACTGTGAATCAAACCAGAGGTGTAGAGTGATGTTTAATGAGGTTGCAGGGCAGGCCAAACCTCTAGACACAGTAGGACAAGAGAGAAAATACGAACATAGACAAAGAAAGAAACAAAGTTCCAAGCAGGGAACCATTTTTGCCCAACAGTGCCTATATTCCCATTCTTTAGAACCCAGAGGTCTACATAGGCATAAATATCACATACTGTCATCTTAGTGGAAGGCATCTTTATATTTACTTTACATGTAACTGTTATAAATCATGCAGTTTGTAAGTAAGATACATATACTGTATGTTTTCGAGTTGACCAACGTGCTGATTGAAATTCCAGTTCTTATTTAATGTGTTAAGAATTCAGAAATTAATAATTGATCCCAATCATGATAATTATAACTCATTTCTACAGCACTGTCATGAGTAACTTTATCTGGACATGATGCACAGTATCTGAGAAAACTATGGGAAAAAACATATTTACATTTAATGAATTAACCATTTTAGACTAAGTACAATGACAATGGATTCAGCACAGTACCTTTTCTTGTACAACGACAACCTGGAGAAGAGCCATAAAACAGACAAATGTAGTTAGGAGACAAAGATCAGATTAAGTCAACACTGATGCTCGTCACGGGTGTGACAAGGCTTGCAGAACTACTATAGTGTTTCTAACAGCGAGCCACGCTTTAGAGCACCTGATGTTCCATAAAGGTCTGTGAATCCGCTCTCCAAAACGGACGTAAATAAAATCTTTAAACAAGTTAACATTTCCAAGGGTGCCAGATGGAATAACAGGAGCATGTAGCACAGCTGACAGGTGTATTTGTGGACTTCTATGTTTAATATCAACTAGCTTTGAACAGACCACAAGCAACCTGCCTAAATGACTACTGTCCAAAGCCCTCACATCTGTAGCCGTGTTTTGAAAGGCTGACCATGGCCCATAACTTTACAATAATCCCGCCTCTGGTCCTACTCAAGCATCAGTCAGAACCAGATCCACAGACAACACAATCTGCCTTCTCCCAGCTGGACCAGAGGAATGACTAAGAAAGCTGAAATTGACTACAGCTCAACTTGTAATGCCATCCTGCTGGCTCTTCACTCAGCTGGGATTGAACACCTCCCACTCAGCAAATGGATCCTGGTCTCCCTGGTCCTCAGCCAAGGTAGGGACCTTAATGCAGCAGTCGACATTGAGTGGGTGGGAAGCTTCCCTGATAATACACTTCACCAATGAACTAGTGTAGCATGGGCCACGCACACAAAAACACTTCACGTCAGATAGCTCTCCTCATTAGGAGGCTGAAAAGAATTGGCACTGCTCCTCCGCTCCTCAAGGTTTTCTAGCTAAACCATTGTGATAATCTTGACTTATTTGTATGGAAACTGCACCAATCTCGATCAGAAGTCGCTTCAGATGGTGTGGCAAATGGCTGTGCTCCTAGCTTTCCTTCAGCCCATGTCAAAGTTTGGCCCTATAAATAGTCAATGTTCCCAGCCAGCCAAGATATAGCCTGTTCTCTGTAGGACTGTATGTATGACAGGCATAGGGATGCAGTATTAATGTAGAGCAGGTTAAACAGGAAAAAATAATGATTATTACACACCAAAAGCTAGCAAGCTAGCAACTACCTATTGCTTAAATGTGGCATTTGTAAGATTTACGCAATTAATACAAAAGGAAAACAAATGACATATAAAACGTTATCAAACTTGTTATTATAAATGTTGTACTTCACAAATGGTTTGTAACTGTCAGCGTATATAGCGCAGTACAATCTCTGTCATCCTGATGATTTTCTCAAAATGAAATCAATCAAATTAAATGTATTATTGCATATTTCCGTCCTGGTATAGCATAACAAAACTTTATTCCCGACTCAATGCCTTTGTCTCCTGGTCTGCCCACTTTATGTAGCTCAAGCCAAAAAACACGGTAACACTTTATTTTGAGAGTCCATCTCTAGATGCTCTACATATTATCTGCAGACTGTCAACAACTTTTTAACAAACTATCTACTAACCCTAACCCTAATCCTAACCTTAACCATTCCCCTTATGTTAACCCTAACCTTAACCATTACCCTAAAACATATTCTAAACTTACCCCTACCCTTAAAATACACAATTAGTTGCTTATCAACAGATGGTTTGTTGACAGTTTGTTGATAGTCATATCATCAACAAACTATCTGTAGAGCACATACAGATGGAATGTCAGACTCTCCAAATAAAGTGTAACCAAAAACACAAAATGTTTTGGAAAGTCCTGCACCTTCAGTTTCTAACAGTTATGTTCCAATTGTAATCCACTAGATCATTTGAATGTTTTGGGACAGTTTCCTTGTTTTGTATCTTTGTTTTATTCTTGTCTTTTGTATTTCATTTGAGTTTATTGTCTGTAGCGCTTTGGGTTTTAGAAAGACGCATTATAAATAAAATGTATTATTATTATTATTGTGAGTACAGAGCACACTTTTTATGTGCAGCTTCATCATTGGAGCTCGTTGTCGGTTCTGGATCATATTCAGAAGTGGGTCTTATTATAAGGAAGAGGAGTGATTTACTGTGCCATCAGTTATTCTATTGTGGCTTGGAAATAATGTGACTTGCAAAAGCAGGCAGAACTAGTAGAACACAACCATTTCATAATAATTTCATCAAATAAAAGAACGGTTTTCTTTATATATTGCTAGCAAACTAACGTTAGTTAGCATTGCTAAACACATTAGCTAACGCAAAGTTGGTTGGCTATCCTCAGTATTTGCAAGCTAGTTAAATGTATACCTTCTCTAAAATTATTCTGGTGACATTAATATTATAACAACTGATTTAGCTACTAAACACTGGTGTTGCAACTTTTTTATGTTTTCATTTGTTTCTGCAATTTTACTATGTGGCAGTGGTTGATTTTACCCATGGATCCTTTAAGCCACCTTGAGTTTGATCACAAATGATCCTCCCGCCAACTACAATGTCCACAGCTTATAAAAACAAGCAATTGTAAAACAAACAAAATAAACATGCTGACAGGCAAGATAGAATGTTATTCCCACATTATGGAGGAGTCTGACTACCTCTTAATAAAGCAATCCATCGGCTAACTATTACTAAATATTTCAGCTACTATTCAACAACTAACAGTTAGCATCCACTCACCTCCAACATTGTTGCTCACTTGTCTAAAATCCACATCTAATATTATATTGCATTCAAACAGACCTGAACTATAGGCGGGTTCATGCTTTTAATCATTTAATAAGGTATAGCTGACACAAATTTTGCTAAAAGTTCTTAAACTACACTGATAAACCAATAGTAGTGTAAAGAGGCCCTTACTCCCATGCCACCCACTCATTCCCATCCACTAGGCTAATATCAGAATATTAGACCGATCAATGCTTCCAACAGAATGAAGTTTCAAAATTGAAATAACAATGTGTACTGGAGATTATTGTAGCAGTCTGAGCACCCAAATCCGACCCTTTCGTTCTTCTTCCTATTGTCCTCTCTATGAAAAATATAAAATTAAACTCTAAAAATATATGTAGCATTGCATTTCTCCACATCCACTGTGAGGCAAGTTTTTCAGCACATATAATAGTACACACGAATGTTATGGAGGCATTCCTCAGTGGCTGAATAACAAAGTTTTGCAGACAAGCTGTGAAACAACTATCATGTTTCACATAAATGTTTTCCAGAAAATATTCACAAGTTCTGTGACAACATCCGTTGTTCAAACTGAGTGTGTATAAGCAATAGATTGTCTGTAAAAGAAAGATTAGGACAACATTTCTCTTCAAGTGCAATACCACTTTCCTATCTGTTTTGCTGACAAAGCACCCCCTACCTTGAAACGTACTCAATGATACAGCCAAGCGGAGCGCACTTTTATCAATAAAAACTCTGACGTTGCCAGAGGTATAACACGGCACCTGACTCATCCGTTGTAACTGAGTTACTGCAAATGTTATCAGGCTATCCCCCAAATCAACAAACGAAAAACAATTCTAGCCTATACCACACATCTGTCCTTTAGTGTCAATGTGAGCTTGACATCAACTGGCACTTTTATTGTCTCTTTATATATGGCCCTATCACTATCACCAGTAGCTGCTTTCAGGATGTACTGCTGTTGAATTGGAACCTGTTTAGATCAATACTTAATACAGATTGTTGTGCTGCCAAGTCTGCTTTGCTGCAATTTGTAACTTTTGTGCCCATTAGGTAAAAAATATAGCTGACTGGCGCTGTGTACGCTTTTAGTGTGTCCCTTTACTTTTGCCTGTGGGAGTTTGTGTGTGTCTCATCGGTATGTGGAAAAGGAATTCCACACATTTGTGCTTATGTGTACGTGTGTGTTGGAACATATCTGTGTTTGCTTTGGTTTGTGCAAGTGTGTGTGATCAGTGTATGTTTAAAAGGCATCGTTGTCTTCAACAGAAATCACATTTGATTTGGTTGACACAAAAACATAGATGAGCAACATAGCCAAGTAAGTTTGGATTTCATTAGCTCTAATGGAATAGCCTGGAGGTTTCACAGTGCACCGTATATATTATTTTACCACTTAGGGAGGCCAGAAAAGCATGGCTAAATCGTATTCCCAAATGGCACCCTATGCCCTACATTGTGCACTAATGTAAACACAGTCCAAAGCACCCTGCTCAAATATAGGAGAGTACTAGAAGAGAGAATAGGATGCCATTTTTGTTTCCACACAGTAAAATAGTTGCAAAGAACAGTTCTGGACTGTACCCCCTGGTCAACTGCAACTATACCAGATACTTTACCCCGACCACCAATAAACCATACAGGGACTCTACCCATGTACAACCATAGTAGTCTCTCTACTGAAGTACATGTTGTAAAGAACGCTTGAGTTTTGGTTAATAAGCTCATTCTGTTAAAGGCATGTCAACATAATAGCTAGATAATTCTTTTCTAATCCTTCCATTAAAATGTCCTTGAGCCTCATACGTTGCAGTGCAAGATAACATCCCCTCCCCTTACCAAAAAATAGTTTTTACAATTAACATTTATGTCTAAGAAATGTATCAGTGATCAAATCCAGAACAGTTACAACAATGCGTACTTACATTTTATACTTCTCCTTACGTCTGTTTCTATTGTTTTGTCAGTTGATCATTTAGGCTATATATTTGTGTATTATAATGGATGACTAATTTGTAAATATGTAAATTAAAATAAAAAAGAACATCAATTAAAGGTGAGAAGTCAGGATTTGCCTAAAACTGAAAAACTAAGAAATGTACATGAACATGACAATGCAAATCCAACCGGGCTCTACCAATGATATCCAGTAGATTGCTGACCTACCTACAGTAGTATGTGTAGGCGTAATGCATACTCTTAGTGTGAATGCTATTCTAATGATCCAAAACACCAATAATCACTGTCTAATAGTGGAATTGTGTCTGTAGCTCCAACCAGTTTGATCTGCATTCTGCAATATCAACACATCACTGACACCCTACCTACTACACAACAACAGGAAATTAACCAGAAAATATAAAGTCATACTATCGACACACATCACTGATTGATATGTAACAAATTATATTTGGTTTTGAGTGAAGTGGCTTGTCTTTTATTGACAGGTGTTACCATTTTGTTGTGGTTTGGTTTTGATGGAAACCAGACATCAGTGACTCGAGGATCTGCCCTGCTGAGCTCATATGATTACACACACACACACGCGCGCGCACACACACACAGGCACGCACGCACACACGCACGCACGCACGCACACACGCACGCACGCACGCACGCACGCACGCACACACACACACACACACACACAGCACAGGAGATTGGAACCAGATGAATGGTGTGCTTATAGGCCCTATCCGTCCCCACCCTGGGTTTGTATTTCACATCTCTATCACTTCCCTCAGCCCAGACTAAAACAATGCGGGGAGATGTCCTGCCAAACCCTGTCATGGGGTGTTTGTCTACGGAGGTAGTTGGACTAAGCCTCTACTGTTCTCAGAGGGTGTGTGGAGGATTCTCTACACCATAATAATCCAACTTCCAAGTTTCTTGTTGATTGTCATTAGAATTTTCATTTTTATATAACACTCGCAAGAGATACGCCATCCGACACAGCAGACACACAGAGATGTAGCACTGAAAGGGTGGAATAAACAAGCTGGCAACGAATGAGCAGAAAAACACCCAAGAGGCAAATTGGGTCTCAGAACAAAAACATGGTCACCCCGCCATTTTCTTGGTAATCCGCTGAGGGTTGGGGGGTGTAAGAAAGATGAACTAAGCTGCAAAGCCAATTATATATTATATTCTTCAAGACTGAGTGGCTATATACTGTACATTATCATATAAGTCCAACAATGTGTGTACCAACACAAATCCCATAAAGGAGTAGGAAAAATGAACCATAATGAAAATAGACTCCAGATTCATAATGTAAATTGGAGGAGAATCATTTTGTAATAAACTCAGTCTGGAGAGAAATAAAATAACAAATCCTTAATGCACGGGCTGCTATAATATTATAATATATAATAATATAAAAACATTGTGTAGATTGTGTATCTGTCTCCATTCTCAAAGTTGCTAAACACAGACCTACACACACATACACACACAAACACATTTAGCGTTTTTATATCACTCTCGTGTGATTAAAATGCATATGCCTGATCCTCTATTATGGTTTGGCTGCATACCTCATAGATGGGCACTCAGGGCATTCTAAGCACTTGAAACGTAATCAATGCACAAGCACTTTTAGCTAGCACAAACCTTGAGTAAATGGAATAAATGGATTTGCTCTCAGCACCAGAGTGTAAAATCTCATTTCTGGCTGGACATACTGAGTGCTTCTCTGTCTTCTATCTGTTCCACTTAACTAAAGAGGGGATTGTGTACACCGCCGAAGACGGATGAAGGCCGGCGACGTACTGCTGCCTTAGAGAAAAGTGAAGATGCAAACTCTGGGCTGCTAGCTGGTCGCATGCCTCTGGGTTTGCTGACTGAGGTGTTTCGTCTTAAAACAAAAGAGGTAAAAAGGTAGTGCTATGGTGGATTACATATTCAAAGGAATGTAGAGTGACAAAGTGAATGACAGTGAATGACATAATGAATGACATATTGAATTACACAGTGAATGACATTGAATGACATATTGAATTACACAGTGAATGACATATTGAATGACATATTGAATCACGTATTGAATTACATAGTGAAAGACAAATTGAATGACAGAGTGAAGGACATATTGAAGGACATATTATTGAGTAAAATCCCTTATTGAATGACATTCAATCACATAGTGAAATACATACCGATACCATACATGACATATTGCATTTAATAGAGAATTATATTTTCAATGACATAATGAATGACATTGAATTAGCCAGGGAGTTTTAGTGTATGCTTGTGTTTCATAAAAGAGAAATAAAGCAAGAGATACTGTACAGGCTTGTCTGTATGTATGCATGTATTGTACAGTCCATTGACTCAGACAGTTCCAAAGTGAATGATTATAGCATACCAAGGGAAATGCCTGTTTTGACGGGTGAATTGGAGGAAAGCATCAGGACCAGAATGAAATAAATATTTTCACCCAAACCGGTGATCAGAGGTATTTTTCCACTTCTATGCGGTGTAACAGCCTAGACACGGTATGTCACATTAACATGTCAGAGATGTTAGTCTGCCAATAAGGATGTTTGTATCAAGCCCATTAAAGACATTGATTTAGCTGCAACTCATGTTGCACAATGGATGTAATAAACTGATATTATTCTGATACTAAGTAAGGCTGTGCTTTTTTTCTAATGGCAATCAAAGCTTTTTCTGCACCAAAACAACTACGACAAATATTGTATAACCTCAGCATGTATTGGTGTCTCAAGTCATTATACTATAATCTCGTCAAGTATTATTGTCTCAAGTAACTATTGTATAACCTCAGCATGTATTGGTTGTTGTCTCAAGTAACTTCTGCTACGGAACTCCAGTGCACTGCATTTGGCAAGATAGAGGGGGTGGAGTTATCAGGTTTACTGACAGTTTGAGGAGCGAACAAGATTTACACAGGCTCTCTTTAAGAATTTTCATTGGCTAAATATTTGTAAAATAGATCAACAGACATTACAGGGTGACCAATACCATTGATTTATTGAAGAAGAAAAAAAACACCACCACCATTATGATGATGACCAACACTGTTTTACTTTGGCACGTTGGCTAAAAAAAGTTGACTTAAAAACAAAAGATTGTGAACTAAAATGCTTATAAGTTCTATTATAAACCAATCGGGGGTTGGTGTAAAGCTGCTGTTTTATTAAAAAAATGTGTACTGCTTTTCTGTTTACAGAGAATGAAGCTTGTTTATTAGTGAAATTATTAGTATCATGGAATGGTAATTATTGACTGTAGCCTACATTGATGGCTTGCAATATCGCAATGTATATCGTTGGGAAACAAAACATCACAATGTAAATTATTTCCAATATCGTGCAGCCCTAACTCGAACCTCGGTCTGCTTGGTTATTTTACATTGCTTTAATGAACTATACATGCCAACTGATGATGCAATTTGGCAGTAGGGCTGGGAGATACGACGATTACATCGACTCTCGACAATGGACGCCAACCATCCTCGATGGCAACCATGTGGTGATGTCAAAAAATGTGTTTTGTTAAAATTTTACTTAATTTTACTAAGTCGCACTGCCTTATCTGGTGGCGCACAAACATGCAGCACAGTGAGCTGGCTAAAATGACAAACCTAATCTGGTGTTTCCCTATTTGCTATAGGCCATATAGTCAAAATTTTCAAACAAATATGTGGTAGGCTAGTGAAATAATGTAAGAGATCAATGGAAATTAATTGGAGAGTAAGCCGAGTGCTCCACAAAATCTTATTTAACAAATTCTTTACGCCTTGATGATTAACTGATGTATTTCTGTGCAATAGGGTTCCATTTCAGAAAGTATTTTAGCAAATAGGCTATAGCCTAATATTGGGAAAGGGATAGAGAGAACATTGCAAAACAAGATTGCCTATGACGAATGTCATAGGTAGTCGTGTTGGGTTTTGTCACAGACAGGATGTGGGGGCTTTTGTCACAACAACTTTTATTTAAAGAGCTATAAAGACAAAATGTACAGTACAGCCAGGGCCGCCCATAAGGGGGAAAAAAGGGGAAAGATTTCTGGGGCCCAGCTGAGAGAGGGTGGGGCATGGAGGCCAGGAATACGTCAAAAGTGCACCGAGGTGGCCCATTCACTGGACCTTTTCGGGGGCCCAGACATTTCTGTTGCCAGTCCTGAGTACAGCATACTACATTTATAATAAAGGAAACTAGTGTTTGCGTATTGAAGTAACACACGTCAAACTGATTTGGCTCTTATTAAATATTTTACGTTTGAAAACATATAGCCTATTTATATTTTTGTGATTCTGGATCGCTTTTATTCTTCGGACTGAAAATGAAGAACTGCCAAATGTCAAATAGCAGGTGAGGAAGATCAGAGAGTTTTCCAACAGAAGTTGGCTGATGCAAGCAAAATAATAGTGACTCAAGCACAGAAGTAAATCAGAACAAAACAAAACGGCTTCAACAGTAGAAAATAAGCCTTCTTGGGGTCCAAGTGGCATATTGGGCCGTCGCTGCATTGCAGGACAGTCTACGTCATGATAGTCAGTGGTTTGAGCCTGACTATGGGTTCTCTGAATTATGCATGAGGCAGTGCAAATTGGGATAGCGCTGCCCGGGATTTGGGTTAGATAAGTCTGATTACTTATCGTGCCACATCGCTCTCCATCAGACTCCTTGTGTTCAGATCGGTCGCCCGTATAATTCTATTATGGAAGTATAGTTGGTGAAAATAATCATTCTGTGCATGATCCAACTAAAGGCTTCCGTGTTGGAGTCACAGTGCAAAAAGAGCTTTTGTAAAGAGGAATGGTCCTAAATTTATCCTGACCATTGTGCAGATCTTATCTGCAACTATACTAAACAAGTGATTTAGGTTATTGCTGCCAAAGGAGGTTCAACCAGTTACTAAATCCAAGGGTTCACATACCTTTTCCACTCTGCACAGTTGTTTGTTTGTTATTAGTTTAAGCAGACGGGCTGGAGCCATTACTGTTCAAAAGACAACTTCAATGTGGTGGTCCGGGCCTTTTCAGCTATCCTGGCTCCTGCCACATCTGGGTGTTGCCTCATTAAGCTGCTACCTCAACTGGATGCTGATTGAACCGAATGCTGCCTCAACTGGCCACCTAAACTGGCTGCTACCTCAACTGGCTGCTGCCTCAACTGTCTACTATCTCAAATGTCTGTTGTCTTAACTAGCTGCTGTCTTAACTGACTGCTACCTCAACTGACTGCTACTGTAAATGACTGCTACCTCAACTGGATGCTACCTGAACCGAATGCTGCCTCAACTGGCCACCTAAACTGGCTGCTATCTCAACTGGCTGTTGCCTCAACTGTCTACTATCTCAAATGTCTGTTGTCTTAACTAGCTGCTGTCTTAACTGACTGCTACCTCAACTGACTGCTACTTTAAATGACTGCTTCCTCAACTGGATGCTGCCTGAACCGAATGCTGCCTCAACTGGCTACCTCAACTGGCTACTACCTCAACTGGCTGCTGCCTCAACTGGCTGCTACCTCAAATGGATGCTACCTCAACTGGATGCTGCCTGAACTGGCTGCTGCTTGAACTGACTGCTACCTCAACTGGCTACCTCAACTGGCTGCTGCCTGAACTAACTGCTACCCCAACTGTCTCCTACCTCAAATGGCTGCTGTCTTAACTGGCTGCTGCCTCAACTGGCTAGTACCTAAACTGGCTGCTACACAGCTGAATAAATAGTTTTTCTTGCAGCTGTCACTGTGTCTATAGTGTCTCCAGATAAGAGGCCTCAGACTCCCTAATGTAGTTCAGTTGTTTGCTGGATGTGCAATAAGTTTGTTTTCTCTTACCTGTTAACATTCATCAGAAGTAATGACACATGCAGTACAAGAAGTACTCTCAATAAAAGGCCAGTGTAGGACAAGCCATATCTACATGTAACTAACCAAATACACCCATGTTTCAATTGTAGAGGTCGTCAGAATATTATTAATTCAATCAGTGTGGGTTTTTATATACAGCACATTCCTACATCCGCACTGTCTTCCTAAATAATGTTAGCAACATGACAAAAACCTTGTGGATGAGATTCCCCTGTAGAAGACAACTAAATTGTTTATTTAGGGCTAAACAAATAAACATGACAATACAATGAGATTGAAGTGTTTACTGAACCTAAACAGAGCCTTGGCACCTGGGGTTCCAGGAACATTGATTGTGTTGATGGATTCTGAGCCTCTGAGAGGGCATGGCACTGAGCTAGCTTAACCATTCAAGCACACATCTTACTCTCCCCTGTGGCCGCAGGTTTAGGACTGTCCACTGAAACTAATGTTTGTTAGCATATTGTAAAGCTGGATACTGTGACTACCATAAAATATTTAGATTATAGTGTTAGCTTTAAGCATTGAAGCATGTGCACTATGCAGGATTTGCTTTGAATCGTTTCTTAAGGGATTTTAAATAATTACTAGGAAAACCTGTTGTCATCATTTCAATGTTGCCACATAATACATCCCCCCCTAAAGAATCCAACACTCGACCATTCCAATGTCAAAAACTACAGCCCTGTATCCCTGCTGTCTTTTCTCTCCAAGACAATTAAGCATGCAGTCTCCAAACTAACTCTCTCCTCTGTTCTCATTTTTCTAGATCTATCCGCGGCCTTTGACACTGTGAACTGCAGCTATTGAGGACTGACTCATTCAGTACACTACCTCATATACTGTCTATGGTTTATATATTGCTGTTATTCATCAGAACTTATAGAACTTAACAAAATATTTTTATAGTCTTGTTCAAAGTTGTATTTATGAAGCTATTTAGTCCAGTGTTTCTCAAATGGGGGTACATGTTAATATATCACTGACGGCGCTGTATTGTACTGTTTATATAGACTTTTTTCTACAAAAAATGTTTTGCACTGGTCAGGGGGTACTTGGCTTAAAAAGGCAATTCAAAGGGGGTACAATATTGAAAAATGTTTAGTCTATTAATACTGGTAACTTAGATTTTTTGTTGTTGTTGTGTTTTTGTTCAAATGACTTTAAGTTTCATATCTTAAGTTTGTATTTTTATACATTTTATTAATCAGAACTTTAATATATTTTGATGTTCCTCTGTTCTTTTGTAACAATAAAACAAACAAGTTTATTTTTAAACTGCATTATATTATTTTAGTGAGGACTCACAAATAACTACAAAGAACTAATAATCGGGAAATCTGTTTATATTTTGTTACTCGTTTCTGGATTTTGTTTATATGTATATATATATCGGCCAAAATATCTGAATATCCGATTTTTAAATCACCAAATATTTGTATCGTTATCGGCCTTAAAAATCCTTTATCGGTCAGGCTCTAGTTCTATCACACTAGTTCTAGGTCCTCTCCACTTCTCTCTCTACACCCAATCACTTGGCTCTGTCATAACCTCACATGGTCTATCCTATCACTGCTGATGACAGTCAACTTTTTCTCTCCTCCCCCCTCGTGACACCCAGGTGAAAACACGCGTCTATGCATGCCTTGCTGATATTTCTGTGTGGATGTCAGCACACCACTTCAAGCTCAACCCTGACAAGATTTAGCTGCTTTTCTTCCATGTGGGAAGTCCTGTCCGCTCTCGGACATGTCTCTTACAGTTGATATTAGTGCTGCCGCGATTAGTCGATTTTGTCGACAAAATCGACCATGAAAATTAGTTGACAGCAATATTTTTATTCGATGTGTTGTTTTACTATTGAGCGCATATTTATTTTTGGTCTCCGTCTCAAACGGCTCACTGTAGTTCACCGCCACACCAGTTTGTGCACGCCCTGCTGGTTAATCTGCAATCCTCTTCCCCCTCCCCCCACCTTCACTGCTTTGATATGACAAATGGCGGAGACACGTGAGTCCTCCGAATCAAGTCAGAGATTTAGCACTGGACATAAAAGATTCCAAAGTATGGGAGTATTTCAGGCCAAATAGTAAAAAGAGTGGCCTGTACACAGTCAAACTTCACTTGTTTATCACGGGAGCACAATCATGATGCATGAGCACCTAAAAAGAAAACACACAGGAGTTGTGGAAGATGCGCCCACAAAAAAGGAAAAGAGAACGTAAATATATAATAGGCCTTTTTCACATTGAACGTTCTATTGTTGAAACTGGGTAAACTAGTTTCTGGTCTGTAGTAATAGCGTCGGCAATAGACGTTGAACAAGGTAGTAATTGTGTCGGCAATGGACGTTGAACAAGTTTATTTTCATCTCTATAATGTTGCCAAACATTTATTTGTGCTATGTCAAAGAATCAAAGAATCAAAGTGGTTTATTTATCATATGCATTGAACAACATACATCATCCTATGCAGAGAAATTCTTATTGACATGGCTCGGCGATTCTATGCAGTGGGCTTAAAAACAAGAATTACAACAATATAAGAATTTTAAGATAGGAATGACAATAGTAATAATAGTAATAGTAATAATAATGATAATAATAAAACGCTATGTACTGAGCAGTGGTCTGTAAAATGTACAACAGTAGAAGCAGTAAACATTATAGAATTAGCATGGAAAATTGTTTTCAAAGGTGCATTTGAATTCTGCTACATCAGATGTAGAGAGCATAAAGTGACCAGAGAGTGCTAGTGCTCAACAGACGATTTGCGATCAGTGTCTGTGTTCCATGTTGAGCAGCCGAATGGCCTGAGGGAAGAAACTGTTTTTGAGTCTGGTGGTCCGTGCCTTGATGCTCCGGTAACGTCTA
>JACXGM010026947.1:0-14681 GCA_016801145.1 Umbra pygmaea
GTGTGTGTGTGTGTGTGTGTGTGTGTGTGTGTGTGTGTGTGTGTGTGTGTGTGTGTGTGTGTGTGTGTGTGTGTGTGTGTGTGTGTGTGTGTGTGTGTGTGTGTGTGTGTGTGTGTGTGTGTGTGTGCATGAAAAGCACATGAAGAGCTGGATGGCATCGGTCAGCCGTGTAAAACTACAAATGACAGGGGCCAGCAACAGTCAAACTAAGTGATGTAAGTAATGTTCACAGAGGTGACATCATTTGCTAGCATTTCAAAAGGCATCATGTTTCTAAGAGAATTATGACTTTTCGATGATAATTGAAGTGCACTGGAAACTGATCTTACAAGCCTACCTACAGGTACACTTAGAAGATGACCAATTCACTGCCACAAAAACAGGAGGCAAGTTGAAGTTGAGGCCAGATGCTGTGCCTATATTATTCATTCATCAGCCTGAGACAAAGAGGAGGAAACCCCCTTCTGGGAGAGTGCCTCCAGCACCAATCCAAAGTACAACGGACCACACATATTAGGCCAAACTATACTTCGGTATGATACATGCAGCTAACAATATTACCCATTTCATGTAAGTCAAGGATAGACTACACTCCTAATTAGATTATTATATTAGTATATATTATTAGTACATCCAGCTTCAAAACAACCAGAGGTCAGGGATTCCTTGAGGATTTGCATACAAAATCTAGCCTGGTCCTTCCAGACTCTCGTACGTACATTTCATTTGTACAGAGAGTCTGGCCACTCTCCATTGACAAGCGGGAACTTCCGTGAAGGCGGGTACTCTATTGAATCTGCTCAGAGCCACTTTGGATCTGCCATAACCAATTGCTTACGTTTGGTCGTGACGTACTACACTCAAACTAGCGCAGGAGATCAACCACATCGTTCTCAGCCACTCCCTCTGTTCGCTGATTGGACCGGTAAAAAATTGTTAGGAGAAAACCAGGGAATATTCTGCAAACCAAGACAGAGCACTGAAGGAAAATGAAGTATGTAGGAGGGTGGAGCCAGGCTATACAAAATGTAGATAATCTACAAATTTCTACCTAATTAACCATTGCCAGTAGATTAAATTATACAGCACCAGCCACCAGCACCAGCCGCCACCAGCAGCACCAGTCGCCACCATCATCCTTCGCCACCACCAGCCAGCTGAAGCAGCTATCGCCTCTAGCAGCTGCCACCAGCAGCACCAGTCGCCACCACCATCCTTCGCCACCACCAGCCAGCTGAAGCAGCTATCGCCTCTAGCAGCTGCCACCAGCAGCACCAGTCGCCACCACCATCCTTCACCAGCACCAGCCATCTCAAGCAGCTATCGCCTCCAGCAGCTGCCACCAGCAGCACCAGTCGCCACCACCATCCTTCGCCACCACCAGCCAGCTGAAGCAGCTATCGCCTCCAGCAGCCGCCACCAGCAGCAGCCACCAGCAGCAGAGTGAAAATAAGCAGACAAGCTCTTGAATAGCTTGTAGGAGAATGCGTTTCCCCACACATGGACAAATTGCTGCCAAGTTGGTAAAAGGGAGGACAGAAGCTTACATTTTGGCAAGTGTGAAATTTGGGGAAGAAATTTGTCATACTACTGTCTGTGTAATAAACATTTTGAAGCTCATTATGGCTTAAGATATTTGTTGTGTGGAATAATTTATATTCGGGCATGTAAACCAACAGCGCTTTCAAGGGTATAATTAAACAAACACAACCTTATTTCTACTAGCTATAGCATCAGACACAAAGAACTTGTAACATATTAGATATGTTATACATATATGAGGTTATGAGGACATCTAGTGGTCAATTGATATAATGACATTGAGAGTCACGTGTGTATGTTGGACGAGGACGACGCAAGGTTGGTTTTGTCTTTCCGTATTAAGAACAGATCAATACTCAGCTGACTAGCTAACACCATCAGGTTTAGCAGATAAAACCTAAATTAAACCTTAAATTGAACCTTAATGATCCTAGTAATCCAACATCAATTACTAACTGAGTAAAAATAAAAATAAATAATTGCACTGTGCACATACAGATGTAGGTACAATAAAGGGGTGCCGCTCGTACTGCGTCACCATTCAGTGCATTTAGTTGCCAATAAATGGTCTATTCCTGACACTGGGTGGTGCTAGACCACTTAAAAATACAATGGTCCTAATGTGTTTGTCTTTTTACCATTGATGCAGGAGTTTGGAGTTCTAATCCCTGCTAGCGATACCGTTTTTTTGGGACAGAGACTGTTGTTAAATCATTGTAATTGTGTTATTATACAACAATGTTTTTAAATCGTCATTAGCCGCTCCCTCAAAAAATAAGCTTTTTTCACAGAAATTCTAATTAAGTTAGATCCAACTGCATGTAGTAACTTGTGAGTTCTATATGCATGCTCTCTCCCATCGTGCATGGAAACTGTTGAAATGTGGATGCAATTACTTTATATGCCTAAAAGTAGCCTATACAACAAAAGCTGGGCTATATCCTGCTGGTTAGTCCATCAGCAGTAAGCTAAAAACAACTTCCCGCAAATCGCTGCTTGCAGACTCTGTTCTGCTCAAGAACTGCCAAACAGGTGAGCAGTGTGCTATTAGCCTAATTGCAAAACATTATTCAGCTTTGTCCTGTGTTGATTGTACTGTACATACTGTACATACTGTACAGCTATACAAAAGACCAAGGGCTCAAGCCATTATCATTTCAATATGTATGAACAGGGTGATAATGACTAATCAATTGGCAGCCCAGTTCTTCCCCTACAGCCAGACCAGCTCTAAGCCCGAGAAGACACAGGGTCAAGTCCGAAAATGGAAATGAAAACATTGTGCGGCAGTAGTTACCTAATTTTCCATAAAGGAAGGTGGATGTAGAGTTTTATGAATTAACCTGTTAGTTTAGCCCACACAGTAAAAACGGTTGTGTCAAATCAACACCCTAAGTGTTAAATTAACAG
Source organism: Umbra pygmaea (assembly GCA_016801145.1). NCBI lineage: Eukaryota > Metazoa > Chordata > Actinopteri > Esociformes > Umbridae > Umbra > Umbra pygmaea. Next base: position 2,953 of record JACXGM010026947.1, read on the forward strand.
TCTTCAGTGTAAATTTGGACCTATGTAAACAATGAGAGTGTTAATTTAACACTTAGGGTGTTGATTTAACTAAGCCGTTTTTACTGTGCATTGTGAAATATGTCATTCTTATAGCTGACATCCAGCTATTAATTTAACAAATTCCTAGAGGATTATTTATTAGACAATTAAAACTAGAACAAAATAATAATAATAATAATTCTAAAAACAACATGCTTCATACTTTACATTTCATGACCTTTATTGTACTGTGTTAGCGATTAGTGTCTCTCATCATTGGTGTATCCTACTGGTTCATTAGACTATTTTTATTAAGGCAGTTCAGACTTCTCTGGCACATTACATTTATCTTGTCAGTGCAAAACGTAATAGATGTACCCAGGGCTGCCGACTGTGGAAAAACATTTATTTTATTTTATTTTGTTTTAGATTTTGTTTTAATACTGTTTTTCATTAGCATCCCAATTAATATCAGTTAGCTACCTAGAGTACTCCTCCCTCTCGTCTAGAATCGTCACATCCGCAACCAAGATGTCTGCACCCGTAACGGGAAATTTGAGGACCCAAATCAGATCTTCACAAACCAATGGGTGACGTCACATGTTATGTTCAGTGACACTACTTCTTCTTATTCTTCTTTGGATTTATTGGCAGATTGCCACCGACTTACCGTGCATATCCCGCCACCAATTGTACCGGATTTTGAAGCCAGTCACGGCCCACCAAGCTCAACCCACCACCCTAAGACATTGAAATACAGCCCACTACCCACCCCTTACCACCCCCAGCACCCCCCACATCACACTATCTACCCTCCCCCCTCACCTTCATAAACTCATTTATCTCCCCTGTAACATCAGTAACACCCATAAACTCCCTAGCAGCACCCACCACAACATCTATCTCAGTATTCCTTCCCTTAACTGTCAGCGTATGGGGCATGTGGCTGCTGTGTGCAGAGGGCAGGGTAGGTGTGCTAGGTGTGGAGGTCCATGTGAGTATGGCAAGTGTGGGGTAGTGGACAAGGTGAGGTGTTGTAATTGTGATGGGGAGCACAGTGCTGTGTTTGGGGGGTGTATGGTTCAGAAGTGGGCAGCAGAGGCACAGCGAGTTAAGGTGGTGGATAAGGTCACTTATGCTGAAGCAGTGCGGAGAGTGGGGGGCCTTGGGGTAGGTGTGCTGGTGGAGAAGGAGCGGGTTATGGGCCCAGTGTCGGAGGAAGGTTTGGGAGTTCACAAGGTTGTCTTGTCTGAGATGTGTAAGCATGAGTATGTGGTTGGTAAGGATTCATTGGTGGTGGGCAGAGTTGAGTTTTTGGCATTTCTGTGTAGTGTGGTGAATATATGTAGTCAGGTTAAAACACCTCAGTGGTGGTGGCACATATTCCTTCACATAAATCTAAGATACCCTATGTGCACCGTACTCGGCAATGGCCCTCCAAATTCCAACAATACCGTCAGACTCGCCTTCTCCAACCCCAACTCCCTACTGCCCAATTGTCTCACTTCCAGCACAACCTCTCCCAACACCACCTCTTTAAGCTCCTCCATAAACAGATCCTCCAGAACACCCGTGATCACCCCTCTCACCTTTGCAGCATTCCCAGGCACCAGACATTTCACCTTAACCCCATTCAACACCTCCAAGTTCAGCAACTTATCCCTTTGAGACACACTTCCCACCACAATAAGTACCCTACCTGCCTGCTACAGATCTCAAAATAGTCTTCAAACTGTTTTGAAAAGAAGAGATTTTGCACCATGGCCCCTGACAACTATTTTGTGATCTGTAGCAGGCAAATGAGGTCATTTTGTTAAAAGGAATTGGCTCATGTGATTTGAAAGTCTTTTGGCTTTCATTTTATTCCAATTTAAAAAAGGTCTCAACTTTCCTAAAATGATGCATAAAACAACAAATTTTTCCAACAATTGTTTACAGACCGATTATTACATTTATTATTCACTATATCAAAATTCAATTGGGGCAGAATTTTACACATAGTATAAGTCAAACAGTTTGGAAAATTTCAGAAAATTATTTAGAAGCATCTGATAGGCTAATTGATATAATTTTAGTAAATTGGATGTGTACCTGGGGATGTATTTCAAGGCCTACCTTTAAACTCAGTGCCTCTTTGCCTGACATCATGTGAAAATCAAAAGAAAAACACTTATAGACCTCCACTAGTCTGTTTTATCCATAGGAGCTAATTCCATTTTCCTGAAGGTACCATGTTCATCTGTACAAACAATAGTTCCCAAGTAAAAACACCATGGGACTACGCAGCCTTCATAACACTCATGAAGGAGATGCATTCTGTCTACTAGAGATTGAATTGTTTTGTTGCGAAATGTGCAAATCAATCCCAGAACAACAGCAAATGACCTTGTGATGATGCTGGAATGAAAAGCTACAAAAGTATAAATATCCACAATAAAATGAGTCCTATATCGAAATAACCTGAAAGGCCACTCAGTAAAGAAGAATGCTTCAAAACTGCCATATAAAAACCAGACTACCGTTTGCAACTGCACATGGGAACAAAGATTAAACTTTTTCAGAAATGTCCTCTGGTCTGATGGAAAATGTAACTGTTTGACCATTATGACCATCAGTATGTTTGGAGGAAAAAGGGGTAGGCATGCAAGCTGAAAAACACCATCCCAACCATGAAGCACAGGGTGTGAGCAATCATGTTGTGGGGGTGCTTTGCTGCTGGAATGACTGGTGCACTTTACAAAATAGATAGCATCATGAGGAAGGAAGACATCAATCAAGAAGTTAAAGCTTGGTCCCAAATGGGTCTTCCAAAATTGACATTGACCCCAAGCTTACATGGGTGTAGCAAAATGGCTTAAGCACAACAAAGTCAAGGTATTGGAGTGGCCATCACAAAGCCCTGACCTCAGTCCTATAGAAGATTTGTGGTCAGAACTGAAGAACTGTGTGCGAGCATGGAGGCCTAAAAACCTGAATACAAAAGTTACACCAGTTCTGTCAGAAGCAATGGGACACAATTCACCCAACTTATTGTGGGCAGTTGTGAAAGGCTACCCAAAATTTTTGACTCAAGTTAAACAATTGATAGGGAATGCTACCAAATACTAATTTGAGTGTATGTGATCTTCTGAAACTCTGGTTTAACCTGACGTACAATATTTTGAGGTCAAGCTACCATTTGTAGAGCTCAGATGCTCAGGTGCTTAGCTAGTTGTACTTAAGTAAGTTGACATACATAATAACGATAACATAGTAACTTAATCCCCAAAGAGAGGGATGTTGGTGATTACACATATTGATTACACATATTTTATTTCCAAAGGAAAAATGAATGATGTACAGTATGTCTATGATAAGTCTCCTCAACAAGTTAATTTGACAAGGGACTAAATGTCAAATAAATTATGATATATAACATATTTGAAATACAGTAGATTTGCTTTCTCATCTCCATTCTCAGTGACCTTACTGACTCGACCAAGACATGCCATATTCAACAGTAGCCGGTCCTTATCTATTGTCACATTTCAGGGCCTATGTGAGGATGAAAAATAACTGATGCATGGTTCTTCCACTAGATGTCAATATAGCTCATACTTACATTACAATCCAATAAAATGGGACATGATGATTTTACTGGTAATAGCATATACTGTAGACCAAACAAACATACTTCATCTGTTGATCATTATCACTAGTGACATAAATACAATTTATTTCGACTGGATGATACTAGATTCATCATAAATGATTACCTATCCATTTTAATTTAATAAATCCCAACATGTATTTTTGAATGACAATGACCCGGATAACTATTCTTGTTTTGATCTATGGCCTGGGAAGTGCTAATTGCCTTGTTCAGGCACATAACATTTCTATTCCCCACCCAAATGATCAATTCCCATTTAAGACTTTAAGTATTGTTGGCAACCCCTCCGCAGGTGCGGGATGGTTGATGATCAGTCACATGCTTCCTCCAAACACATGTTGCCAAGCCATCTGATTCTCACCACATAGCTCTTTCAATGGGAAGACGTAAGTTGGTACATATGTGGGAGGTTTACACATTCACCAATACAATTGTGATTGAATTCACAGACACCTGACCTGCACATGCAGATTGCGCAGTGATTAGGGAGGCAGACTTGTAGTCAGAATGTTGCCAGTTCGATTCCCAACTTTGCCAAATGTCTTTGTGTCCTTTGTCATGGCACTTTACCCTAATTGCTCCCATGTCATTGTCAAATAACAACTTGTTCTCAGTCTATTTACCTGGTTCAATAATAATAATTGCTTGAGAGCGATGTTACAAGGGAATTTTATGCCCAGAATTCTGTGACCAGGAAACCAAAAATGGTAAGTACCAGAATGACTTTATAACTTTTTTTTCATTTTCTCCCTTCCAATTTTTCTTGAACAATTTTTCCCCACTAATGCCTGATCTACACACAAGGAGTCGCTGAAGAGTGATGTGGCAAGGTATATATTTATCTATCCCAAATGCTGGGCAGCATTATGCCACTTTGCGCTGCCTTGTGCTGGAGGCCCAAAGTTGGAGAAGCTATAGTTATGTTCGAATCACTGACCATCATACACGCGGCCCTCAAGAAAGTATTTTTATCTTGACGTTTTTAGGGATTAGAAAAAACTGCACTGTAATAAATATCAGTGAAAAAAGTGTAAAAAATACTGGTAACTTGTTGCCAGTACTTTCTCAATTATTTAACATACATTTCCTTCAAGACATTAACAGAAAATACTTTATTAACACACAACAGATGTCCATTACAAGGTAACGAATATAGTGCACTACCTTTTGACCCATCCGAGAGTGATCAAGTGGTTTATAAAATTCCCTAACCATTTTAAAACACATTAAATAAAATTAAATCAAACAGGGAATAGTGAGAATCAATAGGCTTCCTATAGCCTGCTGTATATTGACTAAAACCTCCATGAGGGCCCAGCTCTGTCAATAGTTCATTATTTATTTCATTACCATCCAATAACCAATTGATACACCTCCCAGAGAGTTGTACGCTGACGCTCTGCATGTGGTTCTTGTTTTCTAAAGACTAACACATTAGAGACATTATATGTACTTGTAAACATGGGTTGCCAGCAGAGATCCCATCCTCACTCACACACGCAAGCAAGTGTTACTGGCTGAAATACAACCCACAAAATATTAATTTCTCCTCCCACTAACACAGAGATTCCCTTCCCCTAGTTTTATGACCTGTTCTGCAGTGGACCCCTGTTGGCAGAGGCTTCCCCCAGTCAGACAAGGAAACCACCAGGGTTGTGGAAACACCAACAGCCTGCAGGAGACCACAGGACTTCACAGCAGCTAGCAACTTCCTTCACCACATGCACGCAGGGATCCCCTCTCTGCAGACACGCACACAAGCATACAGCAGACACATTCCTAAAGAATGTTTTTAAAGGAGCAAGGGGTATTCCCCCTGGAAGGTGAAGTGTGGTTGGACCACCAGGTCCACACATGCGTGTGCTTAGTTGACTGATTACCTTAACATTATCTGGATAGCTAAATCCTTTTCTACCAACCACGGTGTACAGTTTCAATTAAGTTGAAGGTAGTTTCTTTCACCATTCTAAAATGCGCAATGACCAAAGGTCAACTGAAACTAATAGTAAAATCCCAAACTATCCCTTTAAGACAGTCACAGTCACTCATTTTTGCATGACCCAAAATTATAGAGGGGCCTTTTGACAGCTCTACAACAAACAGGATTGCATTCAAATAATAGCAGATTGTGGTTGTGATCTTTCACTTTTCCTCATTTAGTCATCCTAAACTAAATGAGCAGATTATCAATTGGTTCATAATGTACAGTAGGTAGATAAAAAATCTCAGCATTGTCTCATTATGGCATCAGTACATTTACATTTTAACATTTAGTAGCAAATTCTCTTATCCAGAGTGACATTTTAGCCATTAGCAGACCCATGTAGGACATCTCCATTTTGAAGAAAAATATTTTCTTCTTTCACAAATATAATTAATTGGTTGAGTCCTCCTTAGGACACAGTCGGATGACCTCGTGTAATGTGATAACCTCCTTAACTCACAACCAATCTGAAGTCCCACACAGACTATTTTGAATGGCAATGCCCCTGCTTAACTGCAGTTTCAACTTAAATAGTCCCTATCCACCTCTATTATTGAACCTGACCTGTTCTGAGTTAAAGTCACTGTCAGAAACTGTGGTCACCTGTAGCTTGAGTCATTACAACACTGTTGTTAATAGACATCACAGCTGCTGTGATTCCACACACGAGCACAGCACCACTCTATAAAACCTGGCAGAGGATTGGCACGGACCAGCTATCACCCCAGGAATCTCCCCTATCAAGCAGAGACATTTTTACACTTAAGCGTAAGAGAAAATGGCCAACAACTGGAGGATTTCCTCAATATTTCCTACACGTCACATTCTCTCCTTTCCGTAGGCTAACATACGGTGGCAAGATACCATATGATATATGGTAGTGTTTTTTTATTGTTTTCTCATAACGTTTGTTGTTGCCATAGATTGTATAATTGCCAGTGAAAATGGTGGGTTCCCTGGAAGTTGCTTGACTTCCGGCCAGACAAGTTTCCATTATCATGAGGAAGCAATGAGTAAATAAATGAGCAATCACATCCATGAACTGGTATACAACACAAATAATACATTTAGAAAGCCTTGTAGCCTTCCACAATGTAAGAATAACAATCAGTTAAACGTTTTTTCCTAAGTTCCTCCAGAACTTACATTTTAGTCATTTAGCAGAAGCTCATTTTAGGACTGATTTAAAGTAAGTACTAGGAAATCATTTGGTAAAAGGGTACAGTGCTTAAGGGAGGTACACTATTTGGCCCACTCGTGAACAGCACCGTGAACCTTCCAATTAAGTCCGACTAATTAGCCACATGACACACGATTTGGGCATACATGTATTGGGACTTTAATAGTAAATTCTGTGAATATTGTCATTGTATACCCTTTATTTAAATGCATTATTAATTTAAAACAGGAGACTATGAAATAATACAATATATTGTTTTATAATTAGGCAACACCCTTTTTTTCCAGTAATAACTTCAACATTTTTAGCAATTAATTACAATTAATTACATGGCATCAGTCCAAAGCTATTACACACAACGTACCTGAGTTAATTTTCCCCTCGTCGTAGATTTCTTCCAATGACAGCAGAGATCTCAGAACCTGGCTCCTCCCTTGAAGATAGTAGAAGTTTAATCAGTTTCCCGGGCTGCCTGCATCCACAAACTGTCCTAAGCTTGCCCTGTCACTACGGAGGAAAATACGCAAGAACTTACATCTAAACAATGTTATTATGCAAAAGTCGCAGTGTTTGGAAGAGTTTCTGTTTGTGGAGTGTCTTCTTCCTAAGTGTCAATGGGAAGATAAAGAAGACAGATGAGACCGCATCGATGAACGCTATACACCGGGGGAGATGCGCATCTAGGTGCCTCAGCTTGCACAGCATAGCGACGCTCTCCAAACATTCTCAGGTAGAGGTAAGCCAAAACAAGCACTAGAGCTGTCACCAAGAACAGTTTAATTTAAACGCGCGGATTATTCTGCTGCATCATATTTGCACCGGCTTTTTAAATAATGAATGAACCTTACTGTTCTAACAGTCCATCCCATTGATGACGAAAACATGTTTTGAAGTTTTATTATTCTTAGCTTCAATATCTGCTTTGGATTTGCTGTGTGCGCCAAACTAAGCAAAAATACTGGGCAATACTACTATTTCTTTGAACCTCATTTTCTGATGATGAGACTTCTGTACACTGCTGTCCTTATTAGAAAGTTATCTTTATCATGTCTCATTAGTTTGATGTAACGTTGCAATCCGAAGTCTAACCTTGGTCTGCCTCAATGAGATTGAGATACTTGTTATCCTGATTGCATCCCTTCTGTCTGTAGCAATTGGCACTGACTGACACACCCAAGTCACATAACCAAGCACATTTCCTTGGCATTCTTTGATTTATATGACATAAATGGAGATAACTAGGCACTGGCAGTAAAAATGCCCAGTTACCCAGTGTTTAGCCTCAGGAGTTGGAGAGATGTTTATGCGAGCCTAGCTGCTATTCAATTTCCTGTGTTTTGAAAGTCATCCCACCGAGGGACCCACTTCACTGTCTGAATTGATCTACAAGGAACTTGAGAGTGCTGAGACTCATCGCTATGGTGCACTGACATCACATCATAGTACACACAGTCATGCCCTCATGACCTCTCCATGGGTTAAAAAGGTCAGCATTTAGCCTTTAACATATATAATCCCTACATCCCATGGATGACCAGGGTCACTGTTAGATTGCGAAGACAGCCTGTCTTATTTCATGTCATAGATCATAAATCAAATCTACACTGGGTATGATTGTATGAGTGGATACTATGTCATGTCTGTCTATATAATTACTCTTATTTTCAGACTTGAGTGGCTATGCTTCAACTATGATCTGTCTCCATTTTGGCATCAATTTTAACATGACTTTGACCCGTATAGTATTGGATGGATGAACATGACTAAAATGAAGCATATTGTTTGAAAAGTCTCTTTGCAATTAGCTGAAAGCAACCATGTAAGCATGACATCCATACATTTACATTTTACATTTTAATCATTTAGAAGATGCTCTTATCCAGAGCGACTTACAGGCTTACAAGATCTTGGTACAGATCTTGGAATGGGTCCATATTAAAAGTATTTCTGTGATTGACTGGAGGCTTTGATGACATAATCTACCCAAGACAGTGAATTAAAATCAGATCAATGTCCCCATCTGGCTGGGTGGGAGGGGTAAGTCAGGAACATTACAAGGAGGATGTGAGGTGGTTCAAACTTGGAATGTATCTGAATGGCTTCTTATTCTTTATATAATGTACCAATCTGAGTCTTCAGGCACTTGCTATAGGAAAACAAAGCTGTTAACACATAGCCTTATCCTGAATTTCCTGTCTTTCTTATCAGATATAATGATTCGGAAGCAATTCTCTGATTGTTTAGAAGAGTTGTGTCACAGGTCAATTTTTCAAGTGACGTAACAAAAATGCCATTATTTGCCACTTTTTATGAAATACCAAATATAATTTATCTCGCCTGGATGCCATAGTATAACATAGTTATGACTCATTGTGTGGCTTAAATGGACACCTTATTCCCTTCATTGTGCACTTAATTTGACCAAAGCTCTATAGTCAGATAAAAAACAACATAGATAACTAGGGTGCAATTTTGGGGGAGACAATATTCATTGACCTGGTAATGAGAATGAGGTCAGATATCTATCTTCAGCTTGCATTGGACACAAGGGTCTTTTTTTCCTTACAACCTCCCCCTCTACAGCATTTTGGTCTGTTTTGGACTGGGCAGGGTATCTGTGACGCCCCTGCTTCGTATCCTCAGACATCTGCTCACTCAATGTCGCTTTTTACTTTCTTTGCTATTCCCAAAGATGAATTGTTAACAAAGTTAGGGAAAAAGTGTGTTTGTGTACTTGGACCTTCAATACCTTGTAATTGTGGCACCAATTGATGATACAAATAATCCCACTACATACATGGTGTTTCATAATATCTATTGAAAACTTTTTTTTCTTCTCACATCTTTACAGAACAATGGTTCCCTGGGCTGGTGTCAAACCCATAAACAGTGTGCCAAGGTAACGTAGCTGATGTTTACATGTGTACCTATTACCTAACATGACAGAAATCACATCAGATTGAATGATCTATTTCCAGATAGGAAAAGCTCTGAGGGGAAAGTCAGCAGCTGAACAAATAGCACCATAAATCATTGCCACAGTCATAGTAGTTCCTTCCCAGTTGCCAATGTACCAGCATGTAATGGGCTCACCATACATCACTGTGGCAGCTATTACAGAAGCTAGCTATGTACTGTACCTCTGAAGGCCATACTAAGAGCCTAAATAATATATTATTGCAGCATACATGTATTCAGACAGGTGCTTTAGATGGATGCTTGGCTGTGTTTTCATCAAGTACCTTATTGGGAAGTCGTTATGGCCCTTCGGGTACAGAGATCCACTCATTTCTGGTAATGAGGACAGTAACTTGTTCTAACCTTCCTTCAGGATATTACCCATCACAGTGTATACTGTAGATGCAAAGCTGGCATTTGTATTCAATAATTCCACAGGCTTAATTGTAGTGTAGGAAAAATACAATGCTTGTATCATAATATATCTTGTCATGCAGACTGCAGTGAAATACCATTATGAACAACATTCCAAAGTGTCAAATTCTTTATAATATTAAATGCTGTTCCATAGTTATCGATCGAGTTTTAGCTACAATCAAATAGAAAAATAGAACAGACAAATCATTGACTTAAAGGACAACTCAGGCGCAAATTTAACCTAGGGGTTAATAACAAATTGGTACAGAGTCAACCATTCTCTGGGATATGTTTTCATGCTTATCGAATGTGGTCAGTTTTAATGCAAACTAATAATTACTTTATACTGCTAGTTGTGAGGGCATGGATGAAGTAAAAATAAATCGCTTTTATACACTGTATCACTAACAAGACTCAAAATAGCACCACACTTCCATGGTAGCATAATGAGGTTCCCTACCATAGGATGTATAATTACTGGATGTAACATGTGTAATGTCACCCATTGGTTTGTTAAGATCTGATTTGGGTCATCAAATTTTCCGTTATGGGCACAGACATCTTGGTTGCGGATGTGATGATTTTAGACGAGAGGGAGGAGTAATCTGGCTAGCTAACATATATTAATTGGGATGCTAACGAAAAACTAGGGCTGTCCAATTAATCGAATTTTGATCGCGATTTCGATTTCAGCTCCTAACGATCACAAAAACAGTGTAATCAAGAAAAAACGATTATTTTGTACATTGCATTTTCTAAGAACTCTTATTTTTGTCTTGTGTTCGAATGACACGCACTTTTCTCCCTCCCGAAACCGAAAGTGAAACTAACTCAGTCGTCTATTAAAGACGCATTTTACAGTGTAACTCCATATCCATCGTGCGCGCAGGCACAAAAAAATAACACATGCCGTTGCATACTTTTAGCCTAAGATGTGTGCCCCATGAGCACAGTTGAGAACGACCGCTCTAGAATGTTGTTGCATACTTTGGACAAGCGTTATAATTTGCCACCTCGCCACAACTTTACCATAGTTGCTCTGCATGCTTTATATGAGAAATGCTGTGCAGAAGTGGCAACAAAGGCAGAGTATGGGCTACATTATTTTATATATTACAGGTGATTGCAGCAGCTCCATGAGTTTACCTCACCTCAACGCAGGTACTTTGTTTGTTAGTTAGCTTATCAGCTTTGTCTATTTGAGTCTTGTTTGGGATATTTTATGTGTACTGACTGAAGAGCCAAGCTTCGTGTTACTTCTATTCAGTAGTTTGTTTGAACTGCTGTTTGTGATTCTACAGCAGACGTATTAAGCACAGTGATCGTGCGCACATGTAAAACCTGCAGGCAAAATAGAAAATAAGATACGTTTAGAAGTGTTAATTTATTTAATATAATAAATATAAATAAATTATTTGTAATTGAAATTGCAGTCTAATCAAATCCAAACATTCTAACAAACTATGTGTGCTGGTCACCCTCAACAAAGTAAAAAAAATGCACCCGCTCCTGACGTCAGAATATTTTCACTGTTTTTT
>JACXGM010026948.1:0-14681 GCA_016801145.1 Umbra pygmaea
AGGCTATCTATTAATGTCACTATATGTATACTCTGTGTCTGTAGCCTATCAGTCAATGTGTTGTGTAAATTTAAATGTAAGCCTAAATATAACTAAAGAAATCGCACTATAAATGTCACTATATCACCAAAAATCCGCTCCTCTCAAACTCCTCTCACAAAAACCCACGAGGTCAATATGTGTTGATTTCACTTTTATATAGCTGTGCGATTGCATGGTCTGTTTCCGACCGTGTAAATCAAACGCTGATTCGGCGGATCACACCTGATGAAACACTTAGTGAAACACTTAGAGGCTTCGTTTCGCCATAGTCACGTGACATGGGTGTTTTGAATCACGTTTCGAATCAGTGATTCGGAACATCTGTGCTTCGGGATCTCGCAAAGCTTCGGAACGACTGTTTCACGTCAGCCATCCCTAGGGAAACGTGACAATGTGGCCAGGAATATCCCACCTAAATAGCAGGCACCTGGAAAGGTGAAACAGGAGTCAGATGTAACCGCTTCCTCATCCTCTGATTCCTCATCGGATTCTGAGTCCCCAGTGATTCTGAGTCCCCAGTGGCCAAGAAAGCCAAGAAGAAATTAAAGTTCCAGCCCAAAAAGGCCAAGAAAATGGACAAAAAAGTAAGAGGTCGTACTCAAATTGATAGTGGTCAGTCTCTAATTGGGCAGTATATAAAAAATGACTTGCCACCACAGTAATGGTAGTGCCCACAAATTGTTTACATATAGATTACTATATCCTTCTCAGCTCTTCCCAGACATTGCTGATGATTTAACTGGTTTATACTGTTTAAGAATAGAGCAGTAAAGTTAAGAAAAGTAAGTCCATTTGTGTCCACAGTACATTGTTTACAAAGGCATGAACTTTTATGTTCATATTTATGTATTTCACAGTTATGCAACCATTAATAGCACATTGTTCATTAGTGTTTCAATGGAGGAAGTCACCACTTTAGTTGAGGGGCCACATACACGATGAATCCATTAAAAGAAAATGCTTAGTTAATGATGACAACTGCATTTGAATGTCAACAGAATTTATGTGCTATGAGCTGTGATTGGTCTATTTTGGATTCTGTCCATTTACCTACAGACTATGAAAAAGACATAAACATGCTGGATAAGGCAGATCTAAATAAAAACACATTTTTCATCAGTGTTTCAAAGGAGCAAGTCACCACTTTAGTTGAGGGGCCACATACATGATGAATTCATTAAAAGAAAATGCTTAGTTAATGATGACTACTGCATCAACAGAATTCATGTGCTATGAGCTGTGATTGGTCTATTTTGGATTCTGTCCATTTACCTGCAGGCTATGAAGAAGACATGAACATGCTTGGAAACTCAGATCATAATTCAGAAAAACAGTTCTCAAATACATTTATATAATGTTCTAGCCTGTATGCATGACTGAATGCTTTTTTATGCATGAATTCATGATGATTCATGTACCATAACCGTAGCTTTATCCATAATTACCATCCACAATGGATAGTAAAGACCAATTTTTTTGTGAACACAGAAAACATCATGATCATGTGTAATAATTCATGATAATGTACTCATCTTAGTTAATGTTTTAATTAAGGTGTTGTTCATCCATGAAGTCATGAATGAAAGATGTTGAACTCATGTTACTTCCTGATGTTTCATGAGATATTACTGCATGAATTAATGCATAATTCATGCAAGATTTTATACATTAATTCATGATAACTCATGTACCCTTACCGTAAAGTGTAACCAGTAACTTAGTACTTGAAGTAATGCTGTAATGCAGGAAGTGTGCATTTAGTTTCCATGCTTATTCATACCTGCCATCCTGCACGCATTTTGCATACCATTTACGCAATTTCAAGTCACCGTTGGTGATGGGTCTCTATCTAGTAATCGTGATACAGCTGCTGGATTCACTCATGGCAGCTCCACCTTGTCCGTTGACAATGACCCACAACTGATGCATTAGGAAACTGGTAGGGAAATTGACCAAACTGTTTCCTGATACATGTTTGAAAAGAAGCTACTCAAGCACATAGCTAACCAACATTATTATAGTTTGCTAGCTTTTCTGCTGACATCTTAAAGCTACACTGTGTATTTCTTTGAGTTGATTCTTAGCAAAAAACCCTTTGTTCTTTCAAAAATATGTACTAATTCATTTGTAACTACTTCCACCAAATAATCAAAGTATTTTCTTTAGCATAGAATCTTCCATTCACAATACATACAATGGTGCCGCTCGAATTGCGGCAGCCATGTTACGCCTCCATCTTTGAAAATACATTAGCCAAAGGGGACATACCTGGAAATTCGAGCTCGGCCTTTCGCGCTTTTACACTAGTGGCACCGTGATGAATGCCAGGGGGAGATTACTCACGACTGCCGGCAAATTACAAAGTCCGTTAAAAATGTAAGATTATGCCTATTCTCGAGGACATGTAACGGCAGCACTAGCCCAAGCTGTAAAGTAGGCAAGAACGTAAGCCTGGCAACATGAACTGGAGACTGCCACAGTACATTTCCAATTATTGGGATAGATACTGAGGCAGTATCCACTGCCACAGTATCTATCCCAATAATTAGAAATCTTATAATTGGAGTGCCCTACCCTCTAGTAATATTAATAATAGCAGACCCTAATGGTATGTTTTCATTCTAATTCTATGGTTAAAATTGCCACTGAGTTAGAGCTTTAATCGGTCCTGAAAATGTTAACCTGACACTGACCGAACCTGACACCGAACCGGCACCTTGATAGCTTTTTAAAGCCCGAATGGACTTACAGCCCGACATTTTGAATGGAAAAAAATGTGCAAGGAATGGCGAAAATAACCGTTGTTTTATTAAAGATAAACATATACAAAATGAAAAAGCCACGTCTGGTAAAAAAAACGAGGCCATATTATTTAACAAAGACAACTTCACAGACTGCAACATGAAACAATGACAGACTTTAATACAAAAAAAATGTGAATGAATAAATGCTGGGATAGATTAGATTGGATTAGAAACGATCTATTGGACAGTGATACTAACCTCATGATGTGTGTGACGTCGCCCTGTTCCATTCCACTCCTCAACGCACCGTCTCAGTCCAGCCTCAACCAGGAACCCGACAGACGCGAACGCTCCACCACAATCAGATCTCAATCACCGGAATACTGTGCACCTGCGCACGACCTATATGTATTTAAGCTGCCTGGCTCCTCTCAGCATTTGTCAGGTATTGTTTGTATTTGATTTCAACATACTGAGCGCTTCTATATGAATTCTGATTCCCTTGTCTGACCTTGATTTCCTAGTTGCCGTTATTCTCTTTGGATTACCCTGTGTGCCTCTGCCCTTCTATATCGTCTCCAGTGTGTACCGACCTTTTGCTCTGTCTGACTGCCCTGCCTCATGTATCGACCTCTGCCTGAACGGACTACCCTGTACTGTGGAACAAACCTTGCCTGGCCTGACTACTTGAGTTGTAAACGGAACTCCTGCCTGTCCCTGTTCTTTACGTATTCGGAACTGCCCTTCTGCTCCTCGCTTGTTTAAACGATTAAACATTATTGTGTTTTGTAATAGCCTGGATTCCATCTGATCGTTACAGAATACCTCACCTACCCAGGGGATGGATCCAGCGGAACTCAACGCCCGTCTCACACAACAAGAGGGAAGAATAGACAAATTGGTTCGTCTACTCTGTCAAACCTCTCTAACAGTCCAGAGCTGTGGCGAGCATGTGCAACTGACCCCAACACCTCCAACACCTGCACCGCACATCTCCATGCCCAGTAAATATGATGGGGCCACAGGCAAGTGTAAAGGGTTCCTACTATAATGTGGGCTATACATGAACCATCACACCACCCACTTTCGCACAGATCGGAGTAAGGTGGATTTCATTGTCTCCCTCTTGACTGGTCGGGCATTAGATTGGGCCACTACATTATGGGCGGCTAACAGCCCTGAACTGGACTCTGAGAGGGAGTTCCAGAGAATATTTAGAGAGGTGTTTGACCATCCTGTTTCTGGACGCAGTGTCGGGGATCAGCTGTGCGAACTCCGTCAGGGCAAACGATCCGCAGTTGAATTTTGCACAATTGAGGCTGGTAGCGGGTGGAGTGAGACTGCACTGCTCACCTTATACAGACGGGGGCTTTCTACCACACTGCAAACGGAATTGGCATGCAGAGGGGACCAAACGGATCTAAATAAATTCATCGCTATGTCCATTTCCTTTGATAACCTGCTTACGGAGAAAACACCTAGCCGACCACCGCGTCTGGGACATCTCTCCTTCCATTCTAGACAGACACGGTCACCAGAACCTGAACCAATGTAACTTGGGAGATCGCCACTGACCCCTACAGAACGTCAACGCCGCATTAGAGACAACCTATGCCTGTACTGTGGAGGGTCCCAACACCTCCTCAACACATGTCCTACATCAACTGCGTCACAAGGACAGGTAGGTCCTCTACGTCACCAGGATCTTTCTAAACAGCAATGTCTATTGCCTGTAGTTCTCACTGTTGCAGACAGAAAAATACACACTAAGGGTTTAGTGGCAGCAGGGAATTTCATAGACTGTAATCTGGCCCAGAATTTGGGTGTAGCATTAATCCCTCTCTCCTCTCCCCTAAGGGTTAATGCTTTGGACGGACAACCACTTGGGTGCGGTTTCATTACACATCAAAATACCCCCATCAACATGCAAATCGGGGTCCTGCACAATGAGGCCATACAATTTTTGGTGCTGTCCTCAACTAAGGAACAGTTCATTCTCGGCTTTCCCTGGCTCAGCCTCCACAACCTGGCCATGTCCTGGGCCAAGGGTGAACTCCTCGCCTGGGGAGAGTTGTGTCGAAACACCTGTCTCACCTCTGCCAGCAGGGCCACCTCGGTGGAGGAATGTGACCCAAAACCAGCCACGGACATACCATCTACAACGAGTTCAGTTTGGTGTTCTCCAAAGAACAGGCTAGCATTCTACCCCCACATCGACCATGGGACTGTGCTATTGACATGGCTCCTGACGCTATGTTCCCCAACGGAAGGATATACCCTCTTTCATTGCCTGAGAAGGAGGCCATCAACACCTATGTGGAGGAAGCACTCAAACAGGGCTTCATCCACCCAACAACTTCGCCCGCGGCATCCAGCTTTTTCTTTGTCAGCTAACACTGCTATCCCCTACCTCTGATACCCGCTGCCCTGGAACAGGTCGGACAATCATCATTCTACACTAAGCTCGACCTGCGCAGCACACACAATCTCATGCGCATTAGAGAAGGAGATGAATTGAAAACTTAATTCATAACACATAAAGGCCATTATGAATATTTGGTAATGCCCTATGGTCTTACCAACGCTCCAGCAGTATTCCAGTCTTTTATGAACGCTATATTCCATGACATGTTGGACCGATTCGTGATTATATAGATTGATGACATCTTAATTTATCCCTCCTCCTTGTCTGAACACATAACCCATGTCAAACCGGTTTTGTAGCGCCTCCAAGACAACCGTCTCTTTGTTAAGGCGGAGAAGAGCGAATTTCACGTTTCCACTGTGTCATTCCTAGGATTCGTGCTCACATCAGGAGGGGTTTGTATGGACCACAAGAAGGTGAACGCGGTGTGTAATCAGCCCCTTCCGCGCACTGGAAAGGATCTGCAACGTTTTCTGGGCTTCGCTCACTATTACAGCCGTTTCATTCGTAACTTCAGCACTATCGCGGCTCCCCTGCAAACTCTGGCTAACCAAAAGACGCCTGTGTTGAAATGGGCGGATGATGCCCTTAATGCCTTCCGGACCCTAACCCGCCGGTTCACCTCAGCACCTGTTCTGCAACAACCAAACCCGTCTCTCCCATTCACAGTAGAAGTGGACACCTCCGAGGTGGGTGTGGGTGCTGTGTTATCTCAACCCAACGGTTCTGACTCCAAGCTCCATCCTTGCGCCTTTTTCTCATGCAAATTGAACCCTGCGGAACGGAATTATAATGTTTGGAACCAAGAAGTGCTTACCATCAAATTGGCGTTAGAGGAATGGCGTCATTGGTTAGAGGGGGCTCGACATCCATTCAAGGTCCTCACAGACCATCGTAATCTTGAATATCTTAAAAACGCTAAACGCCTTAATTCACATCAAGCCAGATGGTCCTTGTTTTTTAACCGTTTTCACTTTTCTGTGTCTTATATTCCAGGAAAGAAAAATGTAAAAGCGGACTCTCTATCCCGCCAGTTCGACGACCCGACCAGACCATCCGGAACATAACCCATCCTCCCTGCCACATCTATGGTAAGACCCATAATGTGGGACATTGACACACTCATTAAGGACAGTCTCGTTTCAGAGCCAGCACCCCCCGAAACACCTCCTAGGAAGACGTATGTACCTGCCAGCATCCGTCCACAACTGCTTTATTGGTGTCATACCTCGCTCGGCACGGGCCACCCTGGAGTGACACGGACCATTCAATTGCTGTCCAAAAAGTATTGGTGGGCTTCTCTCTGGGAGGATGTGACGGATTATGTCCTGTCCTGCCCTACGTGTGCCCAGTCTAAAACACTCCGTCAACGGCCTGTAGGTAAGCTGTTACCCTTACCTATACCAAACTGGCCCTGGTCCCACGTGTCTATGGATTTCGTAACGGACCTGCCCACGTCGAAGGGCTTTACTACCATCTTAGTCATCATAGATCGCTTTTCCAAGATGTGTCGTCTCCTTCCCCTCACTCACGTATCTAATGCCATGGAATTGGCAGAATGTGTATTTATTCACGTCTTTAGGCAATACAGTATCCCTGAGGACATCGTTTCGGACAGAGGGCCGCAGTTCACGTCATGGGTATGGAAGGCGTTCTGGGACCGGTTGGGAGTGTCTGCGAGCCTTACGTCGGGGTACCACCCTCAACCTAATGGACAGTCAGATAAGCTCAATCAGGTAATCGGCACCTTCCTAAGACAACAGTGTTCTTCTCGCCCTCATGAATGGAGTAGATTCCTGCTTTGGGTCGAATATGCCCAAAACTTGTTGGTGCAGTCATCCCTTTGCATCACCCCGTTTCAATGCGTCCTGGGGTATCAACCTCCGCTTTTCCCGTGGGATACTGAACCGGTTCCCGTCGAAGCGGTGGAGGAGTGGTTTACACGCAGTTCTGGCACCTGGGACTCCGCCCACCAACATCTGGATCAGGCCTCCAGGGCACAGATGGAACAAGCAGACAGGAGACGGCGGCCCACTCCACTGTTCCATCCCAGTCAGCGCGTCTGGCTATCCACGTGGGACATCCGGACTGCAGTACCTGGTTGACTGGGAGGGTTATGGACCAGAGGAACGGTCCTGGACCCTGCCTTAATTACGTCTTTCCACAATGATCACCCGGGTGCGCCTGCTCCCCGGCCTCGGGGTCGCCGCCTGCTCGCTCGGTTCGGGCGTCAGGAGCCGCCCGTTGGGGGGGGGGATTCTGTGACGTCGCCCTGTTCCATTCCACTCCTCAATGCACCGTCTCAGTCCAGCCTCAACCAGGAACCCGACAGACGCGAACGCTCCACCACAATCAGATCTCAATCACCGAAATACTGAGCACCTGCGCACAACCTATATGTATTTAAGCTGCCTGGCTCCTCTCAGCATTCGTGAGGTATTGTTTGTATTGATTTCAACATACTGAGTGCTTCTATATGAATTCTGATTACCTGGTCTGACCTTGATTTCCTAGTTGCCATTATTCTCTTTGGATTACCCTGTGTGCCTCTGCCCTTCTATATCGTCTCCAGTGTGTACCGACCTTTTGCTCTGTCTGACTGCCCTGCCTCGTGTATCGACCTCTGCCTGAATGGACTACCTTGTGCTCTGGAACAAACCTTGCCTGGCCTGACTACCTGAGTTGTAAACGGAACTCCTGCCTGTCCCTGGTCTTTACGTATTCGGAACTGCCCTTCTGCACTTCGCTTTTTTAAACGATTAAACATTATTGCGTTTTGTAATAGCCTGGATTCCTTCTGATCATTACAATGTGACACAGACACTACTAAACATGTGATTGTAATGGGTAATGAAAGGCCAGAATAGCAGTGAACGAACATGAAACGGTACACACAGGAGAGAAACCACTTTATCTCTATAGCCTATCTCTCTAGGGGAGACCGTTAGGCTACACCTTTATTTTATTTTTCAAATGTTAATATGGATGACAAGACCTAATATTAACATTATAAGATGACTAATTGATCACTGTATAAGCAAATTCTTAAAACAGCATTTTAAGACAGGTCAAGTTCAGTTTTCGGATGCTCTCATACTTATAAAGACTGTGGCAACTTTTACATTGTACATAACCCACCGGTGTATTAGTTTGATCATACACATTGTCAAAGTGTTTCCACATCTCTGAATTACGTTTCTTTTCCTTGGCTGAACTGTAATCGCAAGAAGCGATTTCGTATTTCTCTCTAAATACCATCAATAAATCATTCACAGGGAGAGGGAAAAAGGCTATGGACAGGAAACGATTTGACTGAGATAGATAGCAGTTGCTTAAATTAACCAAGTTAGCTACTAAAAATGTTGCAATATAAAATTATGTTTTTATATATTTTTTATCACCATAATACATTTACAGACCAAACCTGGCCCTAACCCGACGTGCCTGGTGAAACGTGAGAAATTAAGACCGAATCAAACCGAACCCAACGGGTTAGGGTCAGTCCCGTCGGGTTCGGGCAGAAATCTCAAGCTCTTCACTGAGTATTGTCAGTTTTAGGATTTCATAAGACTCTCAGACAAGAGATAGCAATTGTTTGGCGCTAATAGAGTAGTCACTGTATCATTTAATATTCAAGTAATTTATATAAGTCATTTTGTAAGTGTGCATATGTTGTTTTTTGTGGGCTTATTGAGATGGTGAAATGCCCACTTCCAAATGCTGTGCACCGCTGTGTCCATGCTGAAGTGGTACTCATAAACATTTTTCAAGGTTGGCAGGTATGCTTATTGTGTTTCCACAACAATGTTAGTGAGTAAATCTACTGAAATGGCTACCATGTTGGTGGAGTGTGATGTGTAAGATGAGAAAGCAAGGATTAAGTCATGATTATACAAAACAGTGGCTATCTGTACATCTTTGCCAAGGGCAAACTAGTACAGAAGGCATCAATAAATTGTTGGGGAGGGTCATGCGTCTTTTCCCAATCATTTTGGAGGGTCATAAAAAAATATATTGCTGGCGAAGGGAGGGTCAGGTCTATTTTGACTAAAGATTTCAAAACTCCTCCGGTAGCCCCTTAAATAAATAAAGAACAGTCCCTTAAGCCTTTTCCTCGCCATAGGAGCCAATGAAGACTAAAGGCTTAACAATAACGGCAATAATAATTGGAATTTGGGTTAATTGTTTTTACAGTTTTCAGTGGTTATTAGGACCAATATGAGGGATCATTGTGGTTATTATTGATTGTTGTTTAGTTACATTAAATCACGTTAAGCCTTTTCCTCGCCATAGGAGCCAATGAAGAAAAAAGGCTTAATGTCAGATAACGCCAATAGTAATTGGAATTTGGGTAAGTTGTTTTTATAATTTTCTGTGGTCATGAAGAGCAATATGAGAGAGAAATGTGGTTATTATTGATCGTTGTTTAGTTACTTTAAATCACGTTAAGCCTTTTCCTCGCCATAGGAGCCAATGAAGAATAAAGGCTTAACGTAAGATAACGCCAATAATAATTGGATTTTGGGTTAGTTGTTTTTACAGTTTTCAGTGGTTATTAGGAGCAATATGAGGGAGAAATGGGGTTATTATTGATCGTTGTTTTGTTACTTTAAATCACGTTAAGCCTCCTCGCCATAGGAGCCAATGAAGAAGAAAACTTTAACGTGAGATTACTTCTATAATCGCTGGATTTCGGTTTATTTATTTTGACAGACGTAAGTGTTCATGACAAGATATGGCCATGAGAAATTTGGTATGGATTGATTGTTGTTGAGCTACATTAAACCATGTTAAGCTTTTTCACATTAGGCGTTTTAGCATGTCCCCCATGTGGAACCGTGAAATTCACGGTCCCGCTTGGTTATAGATGTGTCTCCATTACCCTTCTGAATTCTGGAACGCTAACTTTTAGCATTTTTTCGCAGACTGACAGCCCCGTCTGGAAGCTTGTGCCGGCAGCCCGGTTGGGCAGTCTTTAAAATAGCCCGGTCCAGGATTGGTTGCATGCAGTGATGTCCCACTATCGTAAAACATGTTTTCCTCTTACTCTGGGCTGGGTTGGTCCAAGATAGCGGCCAGTGCAGACGTGTGGTTTTGAGCTCCGGAAGATTTTGAGTACCAGTTGCTTTATTCAATGTGAAAAACTGAAAAATGTGACTATTAAGAACCGTGGTTTGTGAGTAAGATAAGACATGTGTTGTAACATCAGTCTTGAACGGACATATCGTCAGAAGAATCTCACTTGTTGATAGCCACAGCCGAGCTCTGTTAGCTAGTCTATTTACACTACACGCTAACATCGAACATGCCAAAACGTGATAAGAGCAGAAGGGAGTCCCTTTTTTTGGACTTTGAATATGGTGGAACCCCCGTCTCATGCACACCTTTGTCTGAAACCCCTGTGTCGAGTCCAAATGCAAAAAAAACATGTTCAAGCAGCCAGGAGAAGGATGTTTCCAATGCCGATATATTAAAAGCTAGTTGACCAGCAGATTTAACTCCCTTGAACAAAAAATCTGCAAAAACACAGCAGACATTTTGTCCATCAAAGAAAATATTGAAGGGATGGATCATCAGTTGCCCCAGATGAGAAAAACAAACTTGGATTTCTCATTGATACTGTACACCGGCTTGGACGTCCCAGGGAAGATAAGAGCTCACGTCCAGTGATAGTACAATTCACTATGCGTACCTTTAGGCACAAAATCTGGAGGGCCTCTCTGAGCTCGTCTTTGATGAAGGAGAAGAAGCTTCGACTTGTGGAGGACTTGACATATGAGGAGAGACAGTGTCGCAAAAAGCTTTGGCCAATGGTTAACAAAGCGTGCAAGAAAGGAAAAAAAGCATCTTGGCCCGGCCCGGCCCTGGTGTGATTATCGATGGAAGAAGAGTTACTGCAAACACGGTCAAAGACACTATGTAAGCGTCACGCAATCTCTTGACCAGGTGGTCCTAATGCATATTTAGGTTTTGCAAATAGTGGGTCTAATTATTATACATTAAACAAAATGTTGGACAACTGAATAATGGTCCATTAGCAGTTTCAAAGACTTTGTTGTTACATTGGTGCTCGAGGCCCATATAAGTTATTTTCTAAACTCTGTGTGAATTTTTACAAGCCTTTTCCGTTTCAAGGTTTAATATTTATCTAGTTCTTCAGACGTTGTGATCTACTTTTTTTAATGAGTGATTTTAAGTTCAGTTCTTTGAAAATTGCTTCTATTAATGTCAGGGGACTTCGCGACAACACTAAAAGGAAAGCAATATTCCTCTTTATTAGGAAAACTGATGCCAACATTATTGTTTTACAAGAAACTCACTCTTGTGATGTAGACAGTAAGTTCTGGAAAGGTCAATGGGGAGATCTAATGTTTTTTTCTCATGCCTCTCATCACTCAGCGGGTGTAGCCCTTCTATTCAACAAATTTACTGGGGATATTTTAGAAACTCTCATCTCTGAAGATGGCAGGTGGATCATTACAATTGTAAATCCAATTGTAAATCGAAAGACCATTTTAGTCATTCTTTGTACAGCACTTTGGTCAGTTTTGCGCTGTGTGTAAATGTGCTTTATAAATTAAAATTATTTACTTACTTACTAAAGCTAGACAACTCTCTTTTCATAATCTGTAATTTATATGTGTCACATCCAGCCCTGTAGGTGGGCTGGGTGTTCACTGGGGAAGGGTTTGTTTTATGTATTGTCTCTGTGATCCCTCTGTATGTGTGATTATGCCTCCCTCTTGTGTCTAGTTCTTGTCATTGGTTTTGTATGGATTATTAGTCACAGATGTTTTTAGTTAGTAATTTAATTAGTTGTCCTTGTATTTAACCACGGTGTTCTCCCCTTGTCTCTTGTCAGTCAATGTTTCCTGTGGCGTCCTCATGTCATTCGTTTTCCGTGGAATTATCTGAACGTGTGCTTGCTTTGCCCCACGAGGCAGTATTGTTTTGATTCAGTAATAAAGTATATTGGAGTATTGGAACCTTCGCGCCTGTCTCTCCTTCACGACGTGACAATATGGGCACAATAGTAAAGTAAAACAGGTAAAAGATATGTTCTCTCAGATATTCCAAGATAATCCTTTTTTGTGATAAATATAAGGATGCAATTTTTATTATAGGAGGGGACTTTAATGATGCTCCAAATGACTCAATAGATAGAATTCCAGAAAGAATTTTACAAAAACTGCCGCTCAAGGCCACAACTTATCTAAGCGAGAAGCTGTCAGTAACAGATGTATGGCACTTCTTTTTCCCTAGCTGCAAAGAGTTTACTTGGTGTAATGCTAGGGGTACACAACAGTCAAGGATAGATTTATGGTTGACCTACACCTCTTCTTTACAATATATCTCTAAGGTTTCACACAGCTATGCTCCTTTATCTGACCATAAACTGATTTCAATGCATTTAATTGGAACCAAAGACAGTAACAATAAACTACACGGGTATTGGAAACTAAATAATAACTTACTTAAAGACAAAACGTTTCAAGATTCTGTTAAACAATTGGTACACAGTATCTTTAGAAAAGATTAAAAATGTTATGTGCAACAATGGGAATATTTTAAATTTAGGGTTAGAGAAATATGTAACGTTTCCCAGTTCCCCTTCCCTGGAAACTGCCACTTCCCTATTCTATGTTGCTCCAAACTACATTCCCATACATCCCATAACCCGGACTCTGTAACATTCCCTGTTTCCTTTCACAGAGAACTACATCTTCCCCTTCCTGGACTGATCTGAACTACATTTCCCATTCCCCAGTTCATCTTCCTGTGAACTACAGCTTCCCTGGTCTTGCCTCCCCAGAACTACATTTCCCATACCCGGACTCATTTATCCCAAATTCAGTACACCTGCTCACTCCACTCTGTATTTAAGCCACACACTCCTCATTGCCTCTTTGCGAGGTATTGTGAGTATTGTTTCATTTCCCTACTGAGCATTATATTCTTGTCTTGTTATTTCGGTCTGATCTTAGCTTTGTTTATGTATTTATTCTGTCTTGGATTATCCCCTGTACCTTTGCCAACACCCTATTATTGATATTCTGGTCTGAACCCTGCTCCGTTTATACATTTATTCTGCCTTGGATTAAATTCTGTGTTCTTTTTACTCTTGAGAAGTGATTCATTACAGAATACCTCGCCTAAACAGAAAATGGCTGGGAGTGAGCTGTTTTGGGATTGCTGGGCCCAGGAGGATCCTCTAATGGACCTCTACGAAGCCTCCTATGAGGACTTTTTAGTCAGAGAGGCTATGGACGGGGACTACATCCTTCCCCGTCGTGTCTTTGAGACACCTGCCCTTTTGAAGCTAAGAGGGCACCCAGTTCCTGTTCCAAGACGGTTAGTCCCAGTCCCAAGAAGGCCACCAGCCCCAGTCCCAAGAAGGCCACCAGCCCCAGTCCCAAGAAGGCCACCAGCCCCAGTACCAAGAAGGCTACCAGCCCCAGTACCAAGAAGGCTACCAGCCCCAGTACCAAGAAGGCTACCAGCCCCAGTACCAAGAAGGGTACCAGCCCCAGTACCAAGAAGGCTACTAATCCCAGTTCCAAGAAGGATGCAAGCCCCAGTTCTAATATGGATACCAGTCCCAGTTCCAAGAAGGCTATTAGTCCCAGTTCCAAGATGGCAACCAGATCCAGTTCCAAGAAGGCTACTAGCCCC
The DNA here is from genome assembly GCA_016801145.1 of Umbra pygmaea. Taxonomy (NCBI): domain Eukaryota; kingdom Metazoa; phylum Chordata; class Actinopteri; order Esociformes; family Umbridae; genus Umbra; species Umbra pygmaea. The sequence goes on from JACXGM010026948.1 coordinate 13,885, forward strand.
AGTTCTAAGATGACTACTAGCCCCAGTTCCACGATGGCTACCAGCCCCAGTTCTAAAATGGCTACCAGTCCCAGTTCTAAGATGGCCACCGGCCTCAGTTCCCAGAGGGCTTTACTCTTCAAAGAATTAAGGAAAGACCCCGAAGTAGATGGGGACTATCGGGATTGGATGAACGAATGCGGCCAAACCCTCAGTGCCCGTCCAGGCTTGGTTAGCCAGTTCTTCGCATGGAGGGCCGGTTATCGGTCACTCCAGACAGAGGCTGAGATCTTCCTTATGAAGCGGCTGCTCACCCGATCCCCTCAGCTAATGTCCTGTTTGGAAGCCATTGAACCTCAGCCTGTGTCCTGTTTGGAAGCCATTGGGGCCTCTCGATGTCCTAGCAGGACCCTGATCGCCCAAATTCCGTGGTCACCAGAGGCCGCAATACCCTCTCCACGGCCACAAGAGGCCGGTGTTTCCGCTCCACGGCCACAAGAGGCCGGTGTTTCCGCTCCACGGCAAGCTGAGATAACCCAAGTTCCCCGACCAGTAGAGGTCACCCAAGTTCCCCGACCAGTAGAGGTCACCCAAGTTCCCCGACCAGTAGAGGTCACCCAAGTTCCCCGACCAGTAGAGGTCACCCAAGTTCCCCCGACCAGAAGAGGTCACCCAAGTTCCCCCGACCAGAAGAGGTCACCCAAGTTCCCCCGACCAGAAGAGGTCACCCAAGTGTCCAGACCAGAAGAGGTCACCCAAGTGTCCAGACCAGTAGAGGTCACCCAAGTGTCCAGACCAGTAGAGGTCACCCAAGTGTC
>JACXGM010026949.1:0-14681 GCA_016801145.1 Umbra pygmaea
TTACTCTGCCCATTCCAACCACTTCACACAGTTACTCCTCCCACTCCATTCAATTACTCCGCCCTCTCCAATCGATTACTCCGCCCACTCCAACCAATCCACACACTTGCTCTGCCCACTCCACCCAGTTACTCTGCCCTCTCCAATCGATTACTCTGCCCACTCTAACCAATCCACACAGTTACTCCTCCCACTCCACCCACTTACTCCACCCTCTCCAATCGATTGCTCCGCCCGCTCCAACCAATCCACACAGTTATTCCTCCCACTCCACCCAGTTACTCCGCCCACTCCAACCAATCCACACAGTGATTCTTCTCACTCCACCCAGTTAATCCGCCCACTCTAATTGGTTAATCCGCCCACTCCAAATACTCAGCCAGTTACTCCGCCCAGTCCACCCGTTGACTCCACCCATTCTGCTGAATTGAACAGTTACTCCGCCCACTCCAACCACTCCCCACATTTACTCTACCCACTCCAACCAGTTACTCCACCCACTCAAAACCCTTTACCAATATAATCTGCCCCCTCTAACCAGTTACTCCACCCACCCTTCCCAGTTACTCCGCCCACTCCAAAAACTCTAGCCAGTTACTCCGCCCAATCCAAACACTCTAAACAGTTACACCAAACACTATTAATCATGATAGCATTATGTCAATCATGGCAATAGTGCTAGCAACATGTTAATCATGCTAATATCTTACTAAAAACATGGTAGCATCATGCTAATCATGTTAATAACTTACTAAAAACATGCTAGCATCATACTAATATCTTACTAAAAACATACTAGCATCACGTAAGCATGATGTTTTTTAATGCTACCATCATGTTAGCAACAGGTTTATTATGCTAGCATCATGCTAATCATACTAATATCTTACTAAAAACATGCTAGCATCATGGTTATCCTAATAATATCTTAGTAAAAACATGCTAGCATCATATTAATCATACTAATATATTACTAAAAACATACTAGCATTATGTAAGCATCATGTTTTTAATGCTACCATCATGTTAGCAACAGGTTTATTATGCTAGCATCATGCTAATCATGCTAATATCTTACTAAAAACATGCTAGCATCATGCTAATCATGCTAATATCTTACTAAAAACATGCTAGTATCATGTTAATCATGCTAATATCTTCCTAAAAACATGCCAGCATCATAATAGCAACAGGTTTATTATGATAGCATCATGCTAATCATGCTAATATCTTACAAAAAATATATTAGCATCATGTTTATCATGCTAATATCTTACTAAAAACATGCTACCATCATGTAAATCATGCTAATATCTTACTAAAAACATGGAAACATCATGTAAGCAACATGTTTATCATGCTAGCAATATGTTAGCAACAGGTTTATTATGTTAGCATCATGTTAATCATTCTAATATCTTATAAAAACATGCTAGCATCATGCTTACAATGTTAATATCTGCCTAAAAACATGCTAGCATCATGTTTATTATATTAATATCTTCCTAAAATCATGCTAGCATCATGCTAAACATGCTAATATCTTATTAAAAACATGCTAGCATTATGGTAATCATACTAATATCTTACTAAAACATGTTAGCATTATGTTAGTAACATGTTTATCATGCTAGCATCATGCTAGCAACATGTTTATCATGCTAGCATCATGCTAGCATCGTGTTTATAGTGTTAATATCTTCCTAAAAACATGCTAGCATCATGATAATCATACTAATATCTTACTAAAACATGTCAGCAACATGATTATCATGCTAGCATCAAGCTAATCATAATATTATCTTAATAAAACAAGCTAGTGTCATGTTAATCATGCTAATATCTTACTAAAAACATTCTAGCATCATGCTAATCATGCTAATATCTTACTAAAAATGTACTAGCATCATGTTAATCATAGTAATATCTTGCTAAAAACATTTGAGCATCATGCTAATCATGCTAATTTTTTTAAGAAACCATGCTAGCATTATTCGAGTAATAGGTTTACCCTGCTAGCATCATGCTAATCTTGCTACTAGTGGCGGCAAGAACACTTCACACAATTTCCCCAAAAATTGTACCAATTCTAGTTTATCATATTCTTTCATTTGCAACCCTGACAGTGTTAAACGGTCATGGGAGCAAATAAAAAATGTACCTGGTGTGTAAATTAATCAATAACAAAATACCTGGTTGTTTAACAAGTTCTGTAGGAGTAAATAGTAAATGTATGTAATCTACAGTGAAAGGGGATACATTGATAGTGGTCCATATCAAACAGACCATACATTAAAATACCTGTCACCAGAGATTGGATTAATGAGTGTTGTGTAAATGCCACAGCCAGGGTTAAAAATAGCATCATTTACCAGCCAAATGCTGGGAAAATATGCAGGTGGCTGGTAGATTTGCTTCACTCACCAGGCAAAAAAAATAGTAATCTATTGAGTGGCTGGTAAGATTTGAACAATCTTGTGGATGAAAAAGTTAATTTGAACCCTGGCCACAGCCTACCTGAGTATTATTGATAATCATGTCCATAACTTCAATGCGACTGTTCATGCATGTCTTTACTTTTCACCTCTTGCTCCAAATTTCAAACTCTGGTCCGGTCAGCCTACATTCTAAGTCCATTCAACCTGCCTTACACTGTACTGTATGAAGAAACCGATTTCACCAGAAATCCATGTCATGTTTTACACTTTACCATTGTAGCTACTCATGTCTGGTCAAACCATAGATTGTATAATGAATGGACTTAGAATGTAGGCTGGCCGGACCAGAGTTTGAAAAGTAAAGACATGCACGAACAGTCACATCGATATTGTCCGCATAATCATACTTATACAATCAATTATTGGGGGGGACAAAATGTCCGTCTTTGAATATTGCGAGGGGGGGCGTGTCCCCCTGTCCCCCCATTCAATTATGCCTTTGCTTGTGAATAATTTTTGAAGCCGAAAGCGATGACCCTCTGTAGATCTCTGGGCTGACATGTTGATGTGATATCTGATCTAAGTGGGTGTGGTGTGCGTAAGGTACGAGAGCGCATGACTGATGATAGTGTCATGATCCAGTCATGACAATGCTATTCTCAGCCTGCGCTCCAGCTGGATTAACATTATTTTTTTAAATAATTTATATATATTATATTTCAACTGAAAACATGATGTGATTAACACTCAAGTCATTCAAGTGATCGTGTCTCAAGTCAAGTCCTGAGTCTTTAACTTCCAAGTCCGAGTCAAGTCTCAAATATTACATTTTTTGTCAAGTCACAAGTCATAAAAATAGTGACTCGAGTCAACTCGAGTCCAAGTCACCAATTCACAAGTCCCCATGTCTAATTGTCACAAAACAAATGCAACACTATGCATAAATTCTGTGGAACTGTAAGTGCAAAACTTCGATGTATCGCACTGCACTGGCACATATGGCTCAAGAAGCTGATAAAGACACGTCACCCCCTCCGCTAAGACTCTACACATTTCATAAAGATTATCATCAGAGAAAGCCAATGGCGACTCCCAGAATGTTGACCTATTTTTCAATCGAGAATTGATTGGTCAGTAGGCGGTACTTTTGTTCGGGTTAATTGGTTATCTCGACCATAACCTGTTACGGAGCAGATTAGGTTTGTAGCATAAGTTACCATGGTGAAAACCCAGGGTTAAACCTGAAGTTACATTGCTAACCCTAAATCTTGCTTCGTAGTATATGCCCCTGGTCATGCAATCTCATTACTGTGTACTGTATGTACAGTATATATACATATGTATCAACTTAATAGATGATGACAATAATCAATGACATAATTCTGAGACCATAACTTAAGATACTGAGTTGCTTATGTCAATTATTCTCATACCTTCACTATAGGACCCCCAGCTGTCTTGTGTTGTTGTAGTCCTGAACAAGCTCACCTGTTTCAAGCAGGAAAAAGTTTAAAGATTAGCTGACAAGTTGATTCTGATGTGCTAGCTCTTAAGTGTCCCTAGCATTCTTGTTAGGTAGATTCAGACAAAGGCATGTGGTAAACTGAAAATAATTTGCAATCACAACATTTCAATGTGTTGACACTATTAAATGTTCACATCATACACAGATATGATGCCCATGAGAGGATATCCTGCTATAAAACCAAGACTCGGTTGCAGATATAATAGTAGAGTTGGTCTCAGAGCCACGACCACAAGTTGGTCTTCAGTTCAACACCAGACCACTGAAGTGGTAAGAACAATGGTTTATGTATTTTATCGTTATTTTTTGTCAAATGGATTCAGGATTAGTGTAATGCATTAGTTTTATTACATAATGTTGACATAATGGGGGTCAGCTTTATACAGAAGATGAAGATTACATTTGTTTAACTGTACTCTGAAGTTAATACCAAGTATTACATTTCATACAGATAGGTCATGTTTGTTTGTTTAGTTAAAATGATTGTATTCTCATTAACTTAAAGGTGCTACTGTAGGTGAAGAATATGATGTTAAACTTTCTCTCTTTCCAGCTGGAAGTGTTAAAACTAACCAATGTAAATCAGAATATGATTCCCTACAGTATGCAGTGCTTTAACACAACAGCAAAATAGGCCTAAAAGGCATTAATTATATTAATCATTGTGGTATTGCAAATGTCATGTCCTCATTGCAAAAAACTGAACTCTATAGTGTATGTAATCATTTTCAATTTTTTAAATATCATTAACTAATTGTTCAAGAGCTTTTGGATTTTGGCCACTGAAAAAGGAAGCTCTGTTTTTACTCTGCAAAACTCTACAGTGTCCCTTTAACAACATGTAAACAAAATATATACAGTGCTGTATAATATTAGTATTATACATGTTTGATTCTTTATCACAAAGTCTGAACATGTTCTATATCATATATGTATAGCTTATGTAGTGTAGATGTACAGTATGTATATACACTAGCATTCAAAATGTTGTGGTCACCCAGGAATTCTCATGTGTTTTTGATTGAAATTTGATAGAATCATTCATTCACCAATGTGGCATTACATTGATGAGAAATTATTATGAAAAACATGATGAATTATAAATGAGCTAAAATACTTCATCATTAGGCCACTGAAGTAATGGCTGGTGAAAACGTGGCTGTGTCTTTGTTTTTGAATAATTAATTATGAATCAGTAATTTCCAGCAATGATATATATTTGCTACATTGACAATGTCTTGGATATATTGTATATATTCATTTGCTTTATGCCACTTTGGTGAATCATTATACAAATTTCAATCCAAACCATGCACATGTCTGGGTGACTACAAATTTTACGATGCTATACTGTATATATATATATATGTATATATATATATATATATTTATTTGTGTGTATATATATTATACAGTTTACTAGACAAATGAATGTATAACACCATAAAATATTTTGGGAAATTATTGTCTATAGCTCTCCCTTATGTTTGAGCACAAGATACAACTGAATGATTATTTTGTTTATTATTTTACTTCACTTGTGCTTAATTTCATGAATAGTGCCTATAATCAGAGGTAGGGGTGTGACGATATGCGTAATATGCACTCCAGAGCCTGTTCGCCTGGCAACAGTATATAATGCCCGCAACATGAACTTGGATATTTCATTTCAAAATAATAGCGCTCCTCATTCATTATAATAATCATTGTTTGTTCATTTCATAGATAGGTAGTGGGTCCATGTATATGTGTTGCTACAATTACTCTATTTTGGGTAACAACAGACTCTAGTGAATGATTTTCAAATTTTTTTCAAATATCATACTAATTTTTTTTACATGAAACACTGACAATATATTCAATCAATTTGTGTACAACTTATTTGTTAATGTTTTTAATACTTGGTTTTTTAAAACTTGTTAAATGTGCAGTTTTTGCTATCACATACTCTTATTATTTCTTTACACACAATACAATTGAATTTGTTTACAAATTTACAATGAATTCACAATGTTTATTGGAATGATTTAAATTTAGCGCTATTAGTTTGAAAAGAAATATCAGAGTTTGTTTTGCAGCCATTATATACTTTTGCTGGGCGAATGTGCTCGGGAGTGCATATTAGATTGCGATACGCATATCGTTACAGCTCTAATCAGAGGCGTCATGCCCACTCAGATTTCTGAGCCAAGTGGATTTTCCTTTTAATATCTGTATTTGTGTGCACATGTTTGCGTGTGTTGTGCACACTGTGCCCACTTAAAAAAATAGGTGCATGATGCTTCTGCTATTATGTATATCTATTCCCACAGCTTATAGCATTGAGAGGGAACTGATAACAGCACCATTCAGAATGAGTTCCCTGACCTCTGACCTCAGCCACACAGAGAACACCACAACCATCATCCGACCAGATTACTTCTTCATCACTGGTGTCATAGGCATCCCAAACATGAATTATTACTATTTCTTCCTCTGTTTTGTATACATTTTCTCTCTGGTTAGTCCATAGCTCTGGTCAAGATCTGAAGTAATTGGTTTTTGTCATTCTTGCTATTGGCATGCCCTAATCGTCAACTAGTTGGTTGAATTATTATAGTTAGAAAATTGGCACTTTCCTTTAGAAAGCACACTTTAATTTGCTCTTTGGGTTTAGGTAAGCAATACATTCATCATAATCATTATCTACAAGGACCGCGATCTTCACAGGTAAACACACAACTTACCTCAGTGTCATTTATACATTAGAGCATTGCAAAATGTTCATTGTTTGATTTGTCAAAAAAAATCCACTGTTATTCTATTTCAGTACACTGTTATTCTATTTCAGTACACAGCATGAAAAAAAAAACAATAGAGGCCTTGGCTCTGGTTTATTCTCTTTAGATTCCGCCTCAAATATGTGAATCACAATGTTACCTACCTGCCCCTCAAAATGGCATTGCCAATTATGTTTATACAGGCCAAATTGAAACAATCTGGTTTTAAAGCAATTGTATTTTTGACCAAAACATGTATCTAAAGGTTTGGAAGCCAAATGGGAAGGCAGACTGTTAGAATTGTTTCAACACATGCAGTACGCTGGTTTATATAGTTGCAATCAAAATTATTCAACTCGCATTGCAAATCAGGTTTATTGTCAAAATATATAGACTTTCAGCTGTTTGCAATGAACAAATCAAACAAAAGCAATTGAAATAGCTCAACATAATGAATACATTAGGTGGTTTCCCCAAATCCAACTGAAAATGTAATTCTTAATGACTTCTCCAGTCTCAAAATTATTCCAACCCTTGAATAGCATTTCTTATAAATAGCACAAATATGCAAACAGGTGTTGTCTCAAGTACAACTGATGCAACTAATCAAGGGCTTAATGAACTGCACCCAGTTTGCTAGAGCTAGAACACAATAAAAACATTCATTGGCTAGGGGTTTGTTGAGTGTCATGTTGGACTGCATGTGAGATACGTGGCTAAGTCATCAGAATGATCCAAAATGTTAAGAGATGAGATCTCCGCCCTTCACAAACAAGGAACTGAATACAAAAAGATAGCGAAGGCACTGAATGTTCCCAGAGAAACCATTGGAAGCATAAATTACAATTTCAAGGTGAAGGGAACAGTGGTCGAGTAGACGAGACAGAAAGAGGAAGCGATTAATGGCTGTCTGAGGAGGCAGGTTGTGAAAGTCCCTTGATTGCAAAAGTCCTGCGGCAAGACTTGCGGCAATAGGTACTAAGGTTTCAGTGAGCATAGTAAGGCGCATACTACACCACTACTGACCCTAAAGCACAAGAAAAGTTGGCTCCAAAACACTCAAAATCATATAAAGAAGCCTCAGAGGTTTTGGGGTACTGTTCTGTGGAGCGATGAAACCAAACTGGAACTTTTCGGCACGACGGATCAGCGGTATGTCTGGAGGAAGAAGAAAAGAACACCCTGCCCACAGTCGAGAATGGGCGCTCTGTAATGCTTTGGGGCTGCTTTGCATCTTCTGGCAAAGGAAAACAGCAGTGTGTGGAAGGCAAGATAGATTCATTGAAGTTTCAGGAAAACCTAGAAGAAAATGTAATGTCGTATGTAAGGAAGCTGAAGCTTAGGCATCATTGAATCTTCCAACAGGACAATGATTCCAAACATACCTGAAATTCCCAACCGTACATCTCAGAATTTCTCCCAAATTACATTCTCAGGAAACTTTTTTGAAAACCTGAATTACGTTATATGCCAACATATTTAGGTTTTTTTACGTTTCAACTTCACGTTCCGTTATTAGGCTATATTTGTACTCATATTACTTTGCCCCTGTACATTTACTTTAGCGGATTTATGCGAGAACATTTCACACATTCCATACGTTCCATAGCGTTCAAAATTATATTGCAACATTCACAGTTAACGTCAGCTATGACGATACTAACGGTTAAGGTTAGCCATGAGGTTACTCACGGTTAAGGTTAGATATGACGTTACTGAGGTTAAGGTTAGGATAAAGGGTTAGGGTTAACATTGCAAAAAACGACAATCGTCTTTCTGCATGACGCAGGCAATGTAGAACAAAACACGCACAAAGTGCCGGTCTGGATTTGAACTCGCGAACACTGGCATTCAAGTCGCGGATTTATACGCCCGTCCACCATCCCCGACTTCCGCCCTAGCAAAAACAAGGCTATTTACAGGCTACGTCAGGATTTTCATATGTTCATATTTAACGTTATTCAACTATTCAATTTAGTTCCCTGCAAACGTAATTGACCCTCTCATACGTTCATATTTGACATATTTCGGTTTTACAAAATAGTTCCCTCAGAACGTATTTCATGTGATTTAGGGCTGAAAATTCCATTAAGACTTGGTTGCAGAAGAAGTCCTGAAAGAATCTATAGTAGCCATGACAGTCACCTGCTTTGAACCACATAGAACATCTCTACTGGGATTTGAAGAAGGCGGTTGCAACACTCAGACCCAAGAATATTATTGAATGGGCTAAGATTCCTCAGGAAAGCTGCTAGAGGCTGGTGTCTGGCTATGCATCTCCTTTAAAGCAGGTCAAAAGAGCAAATGGGTACTCTGCTAAGTACTAAAGATGCTTGCCATGAAGGGGTTGAATAGATTTGAGACTGGATAAGTCATTTGTTGTGTTGTGCTATTTCTATTGCTTTTGTTTGATGTGAAGAAGAAGAAGAAGAAGTTATATTTATATAGCGCCTTTCCATAGCTCAAGGCCGCTTTACATTACACATAACAAAACACCCAGACACTCAGACATACATTACAGTCACATGGATACAAATAATCACATCATACAAAATGCATGTTAAATAGATATGTTTTTAACTGGGTCTTGAATATAGCCATGGATGAGGTATTACGTAGTGTGAGAGGTAGCGAGTTCCATAAATGTGTTCATTGAAAACAGATCAAAGTCTGTACATTTTGACGATAAACCTGATTTGCAACAGGGGTTAAATGATTTGATTGCAACTGTATCTCAGAGTTATGATGGCAGTGGAATAATTTCCATGCTCTTTTTTCCCTTTTTACTATACTCCTATATTTTCTGGCAGTATCAATGTCTTGTGTTTGATTATACGTTTTTATTTATTGCACACTCAAACAGATTGGCAAACATAATGTTGTAAATTTTCAGCCCCAAGTACATTGCAGTGGTGAACCTGGCCTTCACGGATGTCTGTGAGAGCACAGCCCTTTTCCCCAAGATCATCGATATGTTCCTGTTCAACAGACAGTTCATCTCCTATGACGAATGTCTCACCAACCTATTCTTCATCTCCATCTTCTTCACCATACAGTCCTTCAACCTCACCATCCTCTCATATGACAGATTGGTGGCCATCTGCTGTCCACTCAGGTCTAATATTGTAATTTTAATATAATAATGACATCTAAAAGAACCTTAATTAAACAATGAGGTGCATACATTTGGGCACCCCAACAGAAATATCATATTGATGAAGAAATAACAGCCTCTAGATGCTTCCTGTAGCCTGTAATGAGTGTCTGGATTCTGGATGAAGGTATTGTGAACCATTCCTCCTTGCAAAACATCTTTATTTTTTTTTTATTTAACCTTTATTTAACCAGGTGGGCTCGTTGAGAACAAATTCTCACTTGGTTGCAGAAGAAGTCCTGAAAGAATCTATAGTAGCCATGACAGTCACCTGCTTTGAACCACATAGAACATCTCTACTGGGATTTGAAGAAGGCGGTTGCAACACTCAGACCCAAGAATATTATTGAATGGGCTAAGATTCCTCAGGAAAGCTGCTAGAGGCTGGTGTCTGGCTATGCATCTCCAGTTCAGTTAGATTTGATGGTTGCCAAGCATGGATCAAATCAAATCACCCCACAGATTTTCAATGATATTCAGGTCTGGGGACTGGGATGGCCATTCCAGAACATTGTACTTGTTCCTCTGCATAAATGCCAGAGTAGATTTTGAGCAGTGTTTTGAGTTGTTGTCTTGTTAAAATATCCAGCCCTGTCAGAACTTCAACTTTGTGACTGATTAATCTACATTATTTTCAAGTATTTGCTGCTATTGAGTGGAATCCATGCAACCCACCACTTTAACAAGATTCCCAGTACTGGCACTGGCCACACAGCCCCACAGCATGATGGAACCTCCAACTAAATTTTCTTTGGGTAGCAAGTGTTTGTTTTGGAACACTGTGAAATTTTGTTACCATGCATAATGCCCCTTGTTATGACCAAATAACTCCATCTTTGTTTCATCAGTCCATAGCACCTTCTTCCAAAAGGAAGCTGTCTTGTCCAAATGTGCGTTTGCATACCTCAAGCAACTCTGTATGTAATGCATGTGCAGAAATTGCTTCTTCCGCATCACTATCCCGTACAGCTTCTCCTTGTGCAAAGTGCGCTAAATTGTTGAACGTGCGCTAAATTGAAGCAAGATGATGTTGTAGGTCTTTGGAGGTGGTCTGTGGGCTGTTTTTGACCATTCTAACTATCCTTTGCCTTTGGCTCTCCAATGATTTACTGGCCTGCAACTTCTTCCTTAACAAAGATTGTGCCTGTGGTCTTCCATTTCCTCACTATGTTCTTCATAGTAGACACTGACAGCTTAAATCTCTGCGATAGCTTATTGTAGCCTTCCGCTAAAACATAATGTTGAACAAACTTTGTTTTCAGGTCATTTGAGAGTTGTTTTGAGGCCCACATGTTGCCACTCGTCAGAGGAGAGTCAAAGAGAAAAACAACTTGCAATTGGCCACCTTAAATACCTCTTCTCATGATTGGAGGCACCTTTCTATGATATTCAAGATCCAATTAATCAGTGCTAGATAGTTACAGGTGTTCAAATTAACAAAATGACAAGGGTGCTCAAATATATTCACCTGTCTAATTTCATTTTGATGCATATTGCACATTTTCTGTTAATCCAATGAACCTAATTTCACTACTGAAATATGTCCTTCAGTTATTTGATCAAAATGAAATTGCTGATCCGAACACCAAATTATTTATAAATGAAAATCATGGAAATTATCAGGGGTGCCTAAGCTTTTCCATACGACTGTGTTCAGATGTAACCACATACATGTCCCTTGTGCTGTATTAAATAATGAAGTTTTTTAAATGTAATAATTTCACTAAGTATTCAAAAATCCAATTAAATGGGAATACAATAAGTTTAAAAGTAATAATACTTTTTCAAGTGAATGAGTTTAACAGCATATTTCCTCTGTCCATGCAGCTACCACAACATAGTGACACACAGGTCTATCTTTCTGTTAACGGTTATTGCCTGGGCGATTGCCCTCTTGACGATGTTGGTTACTGTGGGCCTAGTCACCCAGGTGTCATTTTGTAGGTAGGTGTGCAGCCCATCCACTAAGCAGGTGAACTGTATCTGAAATGGTACCAGTTTGAAATCTGGAAAGTTGTTTTCCCTTGTAACCTATGGACAATAAAGCTGTATTTTATTGTAGGTCTCTGGTGCTCAACAGCTTCTACTGTGAGGATGCCGTCCTATTCACTCTGGCGGCTCCCTGCTCTGATTTGGTTTCTAATGTTGTGATGACATACATCAACACCTGTATAATCCTTTACATCCCCATGATCTTCATCGTAGCATCTTACATATGTATCATCCATGCCCTCTTCACCATCACACGGCCACAGGACAGGTGAGAAGTAGTACTGATCTGAGTGATATGCTGTTTACTAACTGACATTGATTGGCAGGGACCTTCATAGACATGTACTTAGAGTGATTAATGATTGATGTTTTTTAATTACATGATCGATATTCCCTGTACTGACACTTGTTTTCACCTCCAACTGTCATTAGAATCAGAGCCATGAAGACTTGCACATCACATCTGATACTAGTGGCCATATTATATCTGCCTACTATCATCACCTACCTTTCTTTCTCCTTCATACCTGCCTATGTCAGCCTCATCAACCTCTCCCTGAACTGCGTGTTGCCACCCATGCTCAACCCCATCGTCTATGTCCTGAAGACAGAAGAGTTCAAGGAATCAGCCAAGAAGCTGCTCAGAAGAGTGGCCAAGATACCTGTGGGAACACTAAAATCAACATGAATTATCTAAATTGTCGTGAAGTTTATTTAGATGTCACTATTGTTGTCGTTTCTTTTAATAATAAAACACTCTTTTCAGGTTCTTCATACAGTGCCTTGCAAAAGTATTCGGCCCCCTTGAACATTTCAACCGTTTGCCACATTTCAGGCTTCAAACATAAAGATATAAAACTGTAATTTTTTGTTAAGAAGCAACAAAAAGTGGGAAATAATCATGAAGTGGAACAAAATTTATTGGATATTTCAAACTTTTTTAACAAATAAAAAACTGACAAATTGGGTGAGCAAAATTATTCAGCCCCTTTACTTTCAGTGCAGCAAACTCTCTCCAGAAGTTCAGTGAGGATCTCTGAATTATCCAATGTTGACCAAAATGACTAATGATGATAAATAGAATCCACCTGTGTGTAATCAAGTCTCCGTATAGTCAAGTCAAAGTCAAAGTCAAAGTTGTTTATTTATCATATGCATCGAATAACATACATCCTCCTATGCAGAGAAATTCTTTTAACATGGCACGGCGCATCTATGCAGTGGGCTTAAAAAAAGAATTACAACAATATAAAGAATTTTTAAAATAATAATGACAATAGTAATAATAATAATAACATGCTATGTACTGAGCAGTGAACTGGAAAATGTACAACAGTAGAAGTAGTAAATATTATAGATTTGGCATGGAGAATTACTTTTAAAGGTGCATTTGAATTCTGCTACATCAGATGTAGAGAGCATAAAGTGACCAGAGAGTGTTAGTGCTCAACAGACAATTTGCGATCAGTGTCTGTGTTCCATGTTGAGCAGCCGAATGGCCTGGGGGAAGAAACTGTTTTTAAGTCTGGTGGTCCGTGCCTTGATGCTCCGGTAACATCTACCAGACGGCAGTAGTGAGAAAAGTTCACGGCCTGGGTGGCTGTGGTCTTTGAGAATGTTCTTTGTTTTCCTAAGGCATTGCTTATGGTAGATGCCTTGCACGGAGGGGAGGCAGCAGCCAATGATGGGCCTTACGATCAGCAGCGGAGCAGCTGCCGTACCAGGCTGTGCAGCCTGAGAGGATGCTCTCAATGGTGCACCTGTAGAAGTTTATTAAAATCCTGACAGACATGCCAAACTTCTTGAGTCTCCTCAGGAAGTATAGGCGCTTTTGGGCAGTTTTTGTTGCCGAGATTGTCTGTCTGGACCATGTGAGGTTGTTGCTGATGAACACACTGAGGAACTTGAACTCTGAAACTCTCTCGACTTCAGCTCCATCAATGTGTATGGGGGCAGGACCCTCCCTCTGCTGCTTCCTAAAGTCCACTATCATCTCTTTTGTCTTGCTGACGTTAAGAGAGGGGTTGTTGCTCTGGCACCAGGTAGCCAAGGCTGTTACCTCTTCTCTGTAAGCAGTCTCATCGTTGTTGGAGATGAGACCTAGGATGTTTGTATCATCAGCAAATTTATGATGGTGTTGGAACTACGTGTGGCCACACAATCATAAGTGAACAGAGCGTACAAGAGGGGACTGAGTACGCAGCCCTGTGGGGCTCCGGTGCTCAGGGTCATTGTGGAGGAGGTGAGGTTGCCCATTCTCACCATCTGGGGTCTTCTCGTTAGGAAGTCCAGGATCCAGTTGCAAAGGGAGGAGTTAAAACCCAGGATCCTGAGCTTGGAAATGACCTTAGAAGGAACAATAGTGTTGAATGCTGAGCTGTAGTCCACAAACAGCACCCTCACGTATGTGTTCCCTTTTTCCAAATGTGAGAGGGCGGTGTGTGCCGTCAGTGCAATTGCATCGTCTGTAGATCTGTTGGGGCGGTATGCAAATTGTAGGGTGTCCAAGGTGTCCGGAAGAGGCGGCGCAGATATGAGTTTTGACCAGCCGCTCGAAGCACTTCATGATGATTGAGGTTAGTACTACTGGGCAGTAGTCATTTAGGCAGGTGACGTAAGTTTTTTTTGGAACCGGGATAATGGTGGCCTGCTTGAAGCAGGAGGGAACTGCAGACTGTGTTAGGGAGAGGTTGAATATGGAGGTGAATACCCCCGCAAGCTGGTCGGCGCATCCTCTTAGAACACGGCCTGGAATACCATCTGGCCCTGGAGACTTCCGCGGGTTCACTCTTTTGAAAGCTCTCCTTACGTCA
>JACXGM010026950.1:0-14680 GCA_016801145.1 Umbra pygmaea
ATGACAACACATTCAGCACCTTACCTTGGGACAGCGCCTTGTAACGTCGCACTTAAGAGGCAGCTTAAGTGCGACGTGATAAGAAGATTCTAAGGGAGACTTCGGGGAACACACTTACGAACGTAAACAACTTCTGTAAGATATATCTTTTAGAGTCTTCTTAGCGGGCTAAGAGTGAATGTTATCGGGGAACCGGGCCATGGCCTCATGCATTGATAAGCCAAGCCTACTATGCATCTGTCATGATTGTCAGATGTGTATGGCCATGTTCTTTACAGTTTGTAAGCGGTCGAATGTATAATAAAAACTAAAAAAAACATGTGAAATGCACCTGCCAATACTGGCAGTTGGATTTGTGTCTGAGGAGCTGTGTTTGGTTGATTCTTCAACATTGAAAAATCCCCTACTGATTTTATTAATCTAGATTTTAGACATGCTCTAATAGTTCACAATTTCAGCCTGATACAATCACTCAATAATAGGCTTACATTAAAACACATGACATGAAATTGTTGCAAAGGATTTATGAACAATCTTGCACATGGATAGCAGGGAAGGTTAGATGGGTTTGAAGTATGCGTTGGTAGTATTTCTTTTGTAATCCTTTTTGGTAAAAACTTTATTTAATGCCCATATGCATAATACATTATAAAGCATTATACATGTACTTATAATGTAGTAATGATGCATTATAAGCATAGTTATAGACACATAAATACTCATGAATACTCATAATCATGTATACAAATATTCATAATGCATTATAAGTATAATCATATTCACTTATAATGTACAACAACATAGTGCTTTATACAGCGTTACAATGATCCTCTGCAAAGAATCATTGCAGCACTTTATCATTACTGCATTATTATCGATTATGATGTGTTATAGCACACTTATAAAACACTAAGGTAATTATGATTGCTTTAGGTAAAGTGTATATATTTTATATATTATATATATATAATACATGTGGTGATTTTCATATGCTTTAAGTGAAGTCAAACAAATAAAAAACAACAAAAAGCTGTTATTTTTCTTACTCTGCTTTATTAAAGAACTGGAATAACACATATTATAAAACGGGTCCGTGATATCTGCAATTTGATTGGCTAAAATTGCATTCCAAGCCGATGACAATTCTCTGATATCCGCACTGTAGAATGTTGCCTTTTCACTGAAGTGCTGTTAAGATGTAATCAAAAAGTATCACTACGCCCCCCTGAGGAGCTGAACAAAATAAAAAACATGGCGGACAATTCCTCACGCTTCAAATCTTAACTACAACTTCCAAATAAGACCATCTAAAAAATAAAAACGATTTTAACATTCGCTTAACACAAAAAGATTGTCACTGATGTAGACATGCTAACCAGCCACAGGTTTTAAGTAATCTAATATTTTTTGTAATAAAGTGTGTTTTCGTGATGAAGCAATAGCTAGCTAGTGGCTGTCTTGTCAATACCGGTCAATACACCGGTGGCTGGCTCGTTAGCCTGTCTGACCTACCACTTACATTACACACACACTGAGTTTTCCCCATATCACGGGTTGGGTAATTTATCCATTTAACCCTGGACGCCTTTCTTCATATTTTAAAATATCAAGAAATAGCCCTCAGTTGACGAGGAATTACGATAGACTACCCGTTCTACCGGCGAAATTAAGATGGCTACTTCTCTATGAAAATGATTATTTGAATAAGACTTACAAGTTGCCTGAAATTATTGTTCTGCCTATGTTTTATATATATTTTCTGTAAATTGTTGAGGCATATAGCCTACAATTTTTTTCCTACACGTTGTTAGCAAATTAAATGATCTCTATCCCTCTGTCGTTGAAATCATCCTAATATTAATAACTCATTTTATGTGTGCTATTACATTATTTGTAAAAATAGTGCGAATTAAATTAACTGCATTTTTCTGACGACGAACGGTATTATGTTTAGGTGCAATGCGACTGAAATGAATCCCGCAATTTGACACCGGATGACTGTGTCAAGTGAACAGTTTATAGGCTAAAATATGTTCTGTGCAAACCTTATAGTAGATGTCGCAATTAGTTAAATATTCCAAGGTAATGTAGCCTACAGAAAGGTGTTTAAACCACATATTTTAACAAAAACATAAGCAAACATTTTATTAACTAGTAGAAATTCATTTTCGCATTTACCTATAGCTATTCACATGCTTAATTCATTCATTTAGGCTTGTTCATGATTACGGCGATTGGTGCTGATTTTGCCCAAACTATGCAAATCTATTCAGGGGGCACTGGAAGATATATTTATGATGTTTAAAAAAATCGATATCACCATCAGGTTGTTCTTCGGAAAAGATGATATTCTATATGGAATGGAACAGATATTACCCTCGCAGTTTTTCTCTCTTAACTCATAAGATCCAAATTTAAAATTGACAGCAGAGAGAAATCTAGAAAAGATCGAATTTTTAGATTTGACCATTTATAAATACGTTGATATTTTGGAAACTACCATCTACTTCAAGCCGCAGAGTAGTAGCTATAACACTTTTACGCACAGACAGTAAATAATCCTTGACACCTCATAAAATATAGGCTACCAGTTGGTCAAATACTTAAGACTACAGCGTAACTGCAGTACAGCAGTTAGTAAAATACTTTCGTATTTGTACTATCGAATAACCGGGAACGAATACTAATTAATAGTTTTATTAATTATAACCTGTTAATGACAGCACCTGCATAATAGCTACATGGAAGTCTGTTTTCATAACGTTTCGTTTCCAGACAAGATTGCACAATGTGGCTTTTGATGGATCTATATAAATGTCCAGAAACTAAATTCAAAGAAACGCACTTGCAATGCAAAACTGCACAGATGTTGGCTTGACTGCGTTAACTATAGTGTTGTCAGTACAGTAGCTATAGCAGGCTGATTGATGTTGACAGTAAGGGCTGTATCACCTAAACATTTGAATAGCATAAAAAATGCATCACTAAAGCAAACTGGCTAACGAATGCCATTTCAATTAAATTAAACTGTACATAAGTGTTCAGACCTTGTTATAAACGATCTAAATGAGCAGTTTTATAGGAACTATACTTGATTTGTGGCGTAGTAACATGGCAACAGTTAAAGGAGTGGTGGGGGGTACGTTAATGTTTCCTGATAACCGCACGCCTCGTGACATTTTCTTTCGCTAAAAATACTAAGTTAAACATTAATTTTCACAAATAAAATGTTGGCAACCGTTTTATAAGCGCATTAACACACTCCAGACTGTGCGTTGCCAGGGAATAACCGCACACCTCCGCAGTGAAGGCTTTCAGCCTCGTGGCTTTCTACACTGCTGAGGTGTGCGGTTATTCCCTGGCAACGCACAGTCTGTCGTGTGTTAATGCTTACTTACCACATAATGCTGCAGTTGGCAATTTGACCCTCACAATACACAAACGTCAAAATAGTTCCCAATATTTTTCTGCTAATCGTAACAACGTATGGAAATCAAACCCATAACTTCAAAGTTGCTTTTACTATGCTCCAAATTTGTAGCTACAGAGGACTACAAAATGAACTTGACACATTTCGGTTATTGCTAAGTATGATGAAAAATCTGCAACCATTTGCCATCTATTTAAATTGTAAAAATACATTTGAAAAACATCTGTGACAAAACATGTTTATATGAAAAATGCTTAGCTTGAATTTTCCCTCTCGCTGTCACATAAATTTGCGCAAATTATCTTCCAATCGGTTGTGGAAACATATTAATGGCTTGCACCTACATAGAAGTCTGCCCGTATTCATAATGTTTCGTTCCCAGACAAGATTGCAGATTATGGCATTTGATGGTTGTATTTAAATGTTTCCTCCACCGACCACTGTTTCGCTTTTGAATCCATGTTTCTTCAATATTTGTACTTTCTTTCTACTATTGTTCTGGTTTTTAACAACGGCGGTCACAAACTTTCCGTTGTGTTGTTGGTCACAATAACCCCGCCCCCAGCCCCTGACTTAACCACGACGTGGTAAAAGAACGGTTCTAGACCAGCAAAGAGTTGGTGCCGCTCTGGAACCAGTTTTCTTGGCCAAGAGCCAGTTCTTTGGCTGTCGAAAAGGGAGGAACTAGTTCAAAATAGGCACAGGCACCGAACTTTTCCAGTTCTTTCTTTGGTTGAAAAGGGGTGATAATACAGTAGAAAGAACCGGCTCTCGGCCAGGAAAACTGGTTCCAGAGCGGCACAAACTCTTTGCTGGTTTTTAGAAGAAAAGTCTATATAAAGAGGTACAATACAGGGCCGGCAGTGATAGATTCACTAAACAACAACCTTATTTAAACAAAAACATTTAAATGCTACATTTCAAATGTTTAGACTCCATCACTTAATTCATTCATTATTATATTATAATTATTTGAGGAATAATGCATTGAATATTTTTAAATTAGCATTTTTACATTTTATGTACACCCTTCAGTACTCCAAAGTACCCCTAAGAGTACACATACCCCCATTTAAGAAACACTGCTCTAAAAAACATGTTAATGGAAAAAGATGCTTGTCCCTCAAAAATTTAAGATGGCCACCATTTTTAAAGATGGGTGCCGTTTCTGTCAAATATTAATTATTACAATTGTTCAAATGGTAATGCAAGCATAAAATTAGGCAGAAATACTCTTCAAGGAACACTCTTATAGTAATGTCTGCTTTTTCTGCCTCCTCCCCTTTGACCTGTCCGGCTTAGTTAAACTTCCTAGGGATATAAAATCCCTGCCAGCATAGCTCTCACGTTCATTGGAGTACACAAGCCTCTCCACCACGGCAAGTTGCAGTCCACAGAGTGAAAGGGCCACTGTTAGAAAAAGGAAGTGGCCAGTAAATATTCATGGTGAAACCATTTTTTAATTTTTTTTATTGTTTCCAAATAGTGATACATAAAATATGCCACAAATATTCTGGCTGTTTCTCAAAACCAAGAATGCAAAAACAGGCTTGTGTTCTTGAGGAGAATGCTCTAGCTAGTTGTTCTTGGAAGAATGAACTCACAAGGTGAAGAGCACACAGAACGCTGCTGACAGATTGAGATGATGTGTTCTTGCTGGTATTGCACAATAATACCACCGCACGGATGCCGTCTGCAGTACCCAAACATAACGAGAATTGACAGCCAGGCTTATTCAGAAGGGTAATATGTTATATTAGCGTTTGTCTCTGACTATGTACGTACATTATCTTATAAAGTTGACTTAAATCAGCACATAACTTCAATTATAGAGGCAAACAATGTGATCAAGTAGATAGAAATGTTAAGGTATAAAAAAGGTTTGGCTCGCTAGCTAACTTACACCCGCAGGCTCTTATGGAGATTCTTGCTTCAAAAAACATTTGAGTGTATTTTCGATTCGCCATAAATATTCGTAAAAATGCCATTATTTGAAATCTACACAGTTGATTTCTTGCATCAAATGTTCTCAGAAGATAATTTAGTGTTGAAATATAATACAAAATTTTAGAAAAACGATTTACTGTATTGAACTGCGTCTCTCTGCTTCCCGGTCCTAAATCGAATGCCGAAATGAATGCTGGGATATTTCTGCCGTCAAGTTCACACAAGTTACCAACCGATGCATCCTCAGTAAAATGGGCGTGTCAAGAACACTTCTGGGATTTTTAACCATCCTTGCCAAAATGCAAACTTGTGTATTGGGACAGTACTTGGGCCAAAAAAAGTTTCACAAGAACACAAGAACACAGGTACAGACAAGAACACAGATCAAGGAAGGCCCTCTGTTAAGGCCACTTTTTGGAACAATTGGATGGCCAATAAAAAATTCACTTATGCACTCATGTGACGATGTGTCCGTCTGGCGGAGCAGACATACATTAGATTAGATAGATGTCTTCATTGTCCAACTGGGGAAAGTTGTATTCATAAATGTCATCAACTACGGAATCATGGTGTTCATGTAGGCTATATGCCGTTAGTCCGTTTCATTTCCATCCATCAATTGTTCCATCGTGACAGATGTCTTAACAATTTTGAAAGCTGGAATTAATTCAATTTGCGCATAATCCCATTTACAATTAATTACATGAATGCCGACATCTGTAGCTGATCAGATACAATCACCTGCAGCTGATCAGATACAATCACCTGCATGGTCATAAAAAGCCATGATGCCAACCCAATGCGTAATGACGCACAATGGCTGATCTTGCACTGTTAGAAGATGTGGCAAATGGAAGGATTCGGAGGGAACGCATTGTCAGACAGCAAGAAGACTTGCTGGCAAACGAGGACGAGTGGCTTATGAGCCAGTTCCGATTTCCTCCGGGCGTCCTGTTGGACCTCTGTGCTCTATTGGGTCCAGCGTTACAGAGGAGCACTCGGAGAAACCACGCCGTGCCAGTCCCACTTCAAGTACTTACAACACTTGGATTTCTGGCGACTGGCACTTTCCAGAGGGAATTGGCTGACAGGTCTGGGATTTCACAGCTAACCCTTAGCCGGGTTATGCCAGACGTGTTAATAGGTGTCATTGGTGTGTCGCATGATTACATAAAGTTTCCTTACACTGCGGGTGAACAGGCAAACAAAAAGTGCAATTTGTAGCTAGCGTAATTCCTCAAATAAAAACCGGTAGTCAATTAAACGCTGGGCCTCTGATAGTGGCCGGGGGCGTGGTCAACACGGACAAATAAAGGCCAGTCTTAAATAAAGGCCGAGGGAATATTACGTGTGGATAATCTCCTATAGGTGCCTTTCATATAATGTGCATTCCAGTTAAGCATAATGTACATTTCTATCACTTTAATAGATTCAAAAATATATTCATGCTATTTTCGGATGATGGTACTTCTGCTCCTGCGAGCTGCCGCTCCGATGGTTTTTGTTCCAAACCTAATTTAGCACAAGTTACGATACTCACTACCAGGTTGAAACGCTAACTCAGGGTAGTCGCAACTCGGGTTGGACGGAACATTTACAGAATGCCAGCTCGCGGGAGCAGGAAATAGTATCGCTAAGTATTATTGTCCTACTGGCATTTCAGTCAATGCGGCTGTACGTTTTACTCTGCTTGGTGTTGTTTGTATTAACGAACAGGTAGATGGCAGTAACTACATTGGAAATAACATGGCTCCCATTCAGTGCAAGCGATTGAATTTTCAACAACTTTTTCAACTACGTATTGGATTTGGAACGGTTACAAGAAGTGTTGAGATTGCGATAACAAGGTAATGCAGCAATAAAAGGCAAACTGGAACAAGGATTTATACAAAAATATAGCCAATTATTCTTATCAAACAGAGGGAATCAGAAATAAAAGCCTGACTCTAACAAAGCCTGCTTCAAATAAAAGCCGTTTGCCTTCTGCAGTAGAGGTCAATAAAGGCCCCGGTCTTTATTTGAGGAATTACGGTATGTCCAGTTTTCCATATGTAATCGGTGCTATTGACTGCACTCATGTTGCCATAATAAGGGCACCAAATGAGAATTAAAATTCTTTCATTAATCGAAAGCATTTTCATTTGATCAATGTCCAAATAATTTGTGATGCAGACATGTTGCTGTAATGTAACCAATTTTCCCCCACCCGTGGCAGACACACTTTCGCGATGAAGCGCAAGACGCTTTGACATCGACTGATATCTGACCACTTTTTATTTGGGCCACGGTCCGACTTTCTTACAGCGTCTGCAACCTTTTGCCACTCCAACGCCTTTTCGGCATTGGTAATAGGCACACTTTGCCCATCAAACAACATTTTCCTCCTCTTTTCCATCTCGCCAACAATATTTTCCACTTCACGTTGAGTGAAGTTTCTTTTCTTAGTTTTCCTCTCTCTGTTTGCCATGATTTCTCAATCAATGAATATTAATTTCGGGGCGTTTCACTGACTATTTATGGGCAATTATAGATGTGACATGCAGCCGCAAAAGCTGTGCCACATTTGGAGTTGATTGTGATTTATAAAGGGAAAACGGCGTAGGACGTGCGTGCGCACGGTTTTATAAATCTGAATATTTCTTTGCGTACGCACGTCCTATATTTTGTCCGTACACCACTTCTGACGCGAATCCACCTCAAAGTTTTATAAATAAGTCCCCTGGCTACTAACGTATAGCCTAGTTTAAACACAAGGCTGATGAAGCAGTTAACTATTAATCTTAAAAGTTGATGAAATATAAAAAATAACATCACAAGCGCAGCAATATTTTCACTTCTCCACATCAGGAGAACACCAATATGAGATATTTGTGATATTTTCCCAACGAGCCACATTACAAATTCGCATCTGACGCAAACAGTTATTGTAGTAGGTATGTAAGCGATTAATATTTTGCATAGTGGTAAAACATATAAAGAGGGAAGATCTACAGTTGTAAAATATGATTGTGACTTCAGCAGTTTTGAAAATGGAACACAAAATAAATGTAGTTTTAATGCAGGTTTGGCATGTCAGGACGTTTAAAAATAATTTGCAATGATCGGATATTGACTATAGGGTAAATGCAATAACAGGTGAGATGCTATCACATTTTAATTGTCTGTAGACTGGCTAACAGTAGCTCTAGAGAAAATGGTTGTATGATCTTCTTGACCAGGGATAAATACATACTAACTAAAATGTGAAAATTTGTTTTAGCACGTCATTTTTGCATTTGTGGAAAAAAGTTAAGCGGCAAGCCCTGCATCTGCATATTAATTTATGGGAGGAGGCAAGGCGGGGTCAGTGGCTCGTTCACGTGCGGTCAATCTCACGTTGATTGTGATTTATAAAGGAAAGGTGAACCCCAACAAAGTTGCCACACCTGAACTCCTGAACCAGTTCTGGGTGTTTTTTGTCCAGAGATAACATGTACTTGAGGTGGATGGGAAGCCAGCGAGCATAGTTGGTGGTGTTGTTGGCAAAAGAGTATGGAATCAGCTCACTCAGTGCCTCACAGTAAAGACTAAAATTAGCCTGTGAGGCACTGAGTGATGACCTAATGAGCAAGAAGATCACCAGTTCCATGGAAAGAATCAAGTGTCAGTATTGAAACTGTGGACTTTCTTAAACTTTTCCACTATATTCTGCACTTGATGATAGCAACAGAGTGGGCTTGGTCTCTGAGGAGTGGCAACATTGTGATGTTAAGGTTGTAAGGTTCACTGCATCATCAATTTATTCCATAATTGTTACCTTTTCTAGCCACTCATACTCAAGGGCAAGTTGTGGCCTGAAAACATAGGTGTCAGGGTTTGGCATTGGGCCATTTGGTGGTAAAGGATTCTTTTTCTTGTAAAAAGCAGGGTGGATGTTGGTGAAAAAGTCAGGATGTTCTGGAACAGACTTGACTCTTTCTGGACCAAATCTAAGCTGCCGACGCTCCTCACCACTGCTTTTCTTTGTTGGATGCTGAAATACAGAGACACTGGTGTGTGGAATGATGTTGTAACAGTTGTTGCAGAAGGATTGTGGACAATGTTGTCCATGACAGCAGTGGTGAACAGTCCTTTCCATAGCACCGGTGGACAGACCACACCCTGATATCTCCAGTACCCGGTCATATGAGATACTCATATCATGTTCATGCAGCATTTCAACCAGGCTGCTCTTCCTGGTTTTGGCGAACACAGACATACCAATGCATACTAAGAATGGAGTTTCTTTATCTTTGGAATGTCTGTGGGAAGCTGCTCCCTCTTTGTATTGGGAGAAGCAGTTGTACAGCAACAGTTGCGCAATAGCCTGGGCAGTCTGTGAAGTGCCAAATCTCAACTGCGATTTGATGTCGGCTCCATGTTCTACCATACAGACAAATTCCAGGAGAGATGGGGGGATTGCCTCTTTGATAAACCCCTTATGGAGTGTTCCATCAAATCTGGACTGATGATCCAGAATATGCCTTCTCAGGATTTTTGCAGCCTTGGCCATGATAAGTGCCTCTGAGTCTTCAGATGCTTGAGAGAGAGCCAAGCCAACATCTTTCTGGAAAGCCAGCAGCACATCTCTGCCCTTTTTGTGAGCCGTGAGTTCAGGGATCTCAGCTAACAGCTTTTCCTTTAGTCTAGTAGAGATAACTATAGGGGAATATACACCCAGTTGCTCGTACAGGTTGCAGATATCGGTGAGGCGGAAGGCGGAAGGACCATCAGAATTTAGACTGATTTCAACAATATAGGTGACCAGTTTAGAAAGAGCCATAGAAAAGATGGCTGGTTGAACCGTTTCACTCTGACTCTTTCTCAAGCTTTTAGAGGTGGAGTTTCTCTCTGTTGTAAAGATGAATGAAACACAATTATGGTATTTAAGCTCATGTGCAATGGCATCAGCACCACTTAGTTGAGCCAACAATTTACCATCATTCAGTGTTTGTGCACATTCATGTAGTATGTCATTCAGGTGCATTGTCATTACCTGACAGGTCAGATTCAGGAGATATGTTATCACAAAGAAAGCAAACCTGATCATCTAGAATTTCTGCATCATGGTTCTGCAACGCTTGTTTGGCCTTTATCTGTCTCACTACATTGAGCATTGGATTGTTGCTTCTGGGCACAAAGTAACTTTGTGTTGATGAACTGAAGTCGACAATTGTAGTGATACTTCGCTTAGTTCCTTCTCAAAGTAGCTTCTATACCACGACCGTCATCCAGTTGTTCCAGGTCCAGGGTCATTGGCATTTTGTTGATCTAATGAAAGAGTGGAATGTTGGTGGCAATCCTTTTATAGCCATCATGGTGAGAAACACATGGGTAGGTGGTGATTGGAGGTGTTCCTTTGTGTCTGTCTGACACAGACAACATTTCATCCAATCAGTTTGCCTCTTGGCTAACATGGGATTTTTGTTTGCCATTTTGGAGGTTTGTTGTCTGATTAAGGACGAGGGGTTATCCTTTTACCACCTCAATCATAGACATAGTACACATTCAGGTATGGGATACAACTAGGTTCGGGTCACCTACACCTAGCCTGATCATTCATTCAGTGCCATTTAATTCCCATGTGATCTGTACACCTTTCAGGTAAGCATACATGAACAAGTCATGTATTGTCCCGCTTACCCTTGGCTCGGCTCTCCCACGCTGGCACAACATGTCAATTCAGGTGCGGCTATCTAACTACATCTATTACTACGTAGCTAATTGATGAGGGGCTGTTAGACAGCATTTGGGACACTTAACCTAGCTATACTATTACTACTAGTCAAGAACTACAGTGTAAGTAAAACTAGATCAGCTGACACTGAACCCCATGCTAAGTTCCACAGCAGTGAAGTCACCAGTGTTCCCTTGTTGTGTAATGACGTTCCATCTATTAAACAAAACCTTCCTTAACACATTAAATTGAGCTCTGACAGAAATGGTGGCCATCTTGAAAATGGTTGCCATCAGGAATTTTTGAGTGGCACTCACCGCTTTCCATGAGAATGTTCCTTGAAAATATTTGTACCAAATTTGATGATAGCATCACAATTTGAAAAATGTATGTAAGGATTCAAGAGAAAATGTAGAATTTTTGGGTAGAAAACACCTTTTTTTTCCAAAAAGTGACAATTAAAGAGTATCTGTGCCAAATTTCGTGCTTGTATACCAATTTGAACGATTCTCTTGAAATAGCCATTAATCTGCTGCACTACTCAGTTGTTCAACAAGTAAAGACTACATTTTAGTTAAACTTTTGTTATATGCTGAAGGAAATATATGTTTTTTCTTTATTTAATACTACCATAAGCCAAATATTTGAATTCGACTAATGCATCTCTTACTTTGGTGGTGAAACTGAAAGTGATATGCACCATTCCTATGCTCGTAAAATTGAAATTTTACATATTCAAGATGCCATTTATTGAAAAAAAGGGAATTTAGAAAAAACAATGTTTTTACGCTCTCCTGGCAAGTACACAACTACATGGAAAACCTAGTTGTAGGTGGCTAGTCACATAACGAGATTGTATCTAAATATGTTGGTATAATATTGCTATAATGAGATTACCTCATCATAACAAGATAATTAGATACTACCAGTATCTCATTATAATGAGACACTATCTCTCGATAAACGTAGATGTGTGCCAGTAAAAAAATCACCTTATGTTTCAGGGCTTCCATACTTACAAGAGCAGTCTGCAATATTTGTTGTTTTGTCCTATGACATTTTTCTCTTTAAGTATCTTTATAAATTGTTCTCAGTAATTCATCAAACCTCTGTGAAAGGACGGACAAAGAGTCAATCAAGTGAGGTTAGAGGCAAGAACTTGCTTCAACTATGATCATTATTAGTAGCTTACAAATTTATGGACAAATTTTGGAACTAACACCAGGTTTTAAGTATTCTGTCTTTATACTGAGATGTAGCTTTTATAACCAAGAATATTCAAGTTGTTATTGCTGTGAGGTGAGGACATCCTGAGTAGTGTTCGGAACACAGTGAGCTGAATTACTTTGGTCTGACCTTTAAAATTGTCATAATTTTACAAGTCAGGCACATGAAAGAGGTTCCATCTCCCTCCCTTTCTTGCTAGATCTTACACACTCTGCTGCATTACTGTTACAGTTCTCTCCCTCTTTCACATATGCAGGGGCCCGGTTTTCAAAAGCTCTACCTGTTTGTGGATTTCACATACTGTAAGAGGATCTGCTAAATAACAAAATGAAAACTCATCAAATACAATTAAATCTATAGAATGTGCAGTAATAAAACTGACTAATCATTAACTTTAATGGGTGCAAACAATGTTGAAAATATGTTGTTTTGGTCAAAAGACAAAGAAAAGAAGTTAAAAGATTTTGCTCACTAGGTGTTTTATTCACTGCTTGTATATTTCTACATGTCCCCCTTTCCAATAAGTGTAGGCTAATCCAGGTGTGCAATAACAAGCAGCCTCAGAATCTAACTTGAATGTAAACTGATTTAGATTTACAATTGATCTGTTCTCTTTTTCATGTCTACGTGTTTTTTGGGCTACGAGGTCATATACTTTCTCGTTTCATAGGCTTTAATGAATATGTAGGGGATTATTAGATAGAAAGTGCAAATTCATTACAAGTTGGATCAACCTGACATTTGTTCAATGTCACGTTAGTTTGCCTTTCCCCATCACTCGGTGCAAATTATCCATGTATTTTCCGTGGGTGAAAATGTTTTTGTATTTGTGTGTGAGTGCACGCAGTTGCATGCATGCGAACATGTGTTAAAAGACAGTGTGTGTAATGCATGATAGATCAGTGTAATGCCACAGTGTATACTTTACTTAATGCTCCTTTTTTGCTCCTCCACGATTTCAGCCTTTCTCATATCCCTTGAAATGATGTATCGCTAGGGTCTTGTGTGTAATCATGTCAAAAGGTCTGAGAAAATGAGTCTTTTGTGACCCATTGAGCTGCCTAGTCCCCACCCTCATCACACTTCAATAGGTGTGAGAGAAAGCTATTGCGATCTTTGTGTCCGGCACTCAATAGTTGATATTGGCCTGTAGATGCAGGGGTGGCCAGCCATCTAAGCGATGAGTGTTTATTGATGATGTCTTTTGTCAAGGTAGTGGATTGTGAAGTGGAATTGTGTTGTTCATTTGGTCTTTTAGTTATCTCTGTTGCTTGTGTTTTAGGTAGGGATCATATCTACTGTGAACACTGAAGGATTGGCCGTGAATACACACTGGTTCTGCAAAAGTTAAAGGAAGGTAAAATTGAAAAAGAATCATTCAAAAACAGTACAATATAATCATGTGACAGCTTTGGGGTCATCTTTTGACAATGTGCCTTCCATAAATATTAGGAAAAAATAAATATAAATAAATATAAAAATAAATAATAATATGATAAATATATACACATATTTGGACTGTTTTTTTTCTTCCTTTTCCCCCCTATATATTTTAGATTTAAAATAAAACTGTTTAAAAGCTAAAGTCATGTAAAGGACATTTGGTTATGTGTTACAGTTCAGTAGAAAGGAGTCAGATGCAGGCAATGTACGTAGGGCTGGGCGATATGGCCAAAAAATTATATCACAATATAAAATAGATATTTTTTCGATACGATATGTCTGACGATATATTGAAATATATATAGGACCTGCTGTGACTTGATTAAATCAAAGTGTATAGTCTGCTGTATAAACAAATAAAAACAATACATACAAAAGAATATGGACTGACCTTGTTATATTTCAGTTTAGTTTCCGGTTAGTGCTGCCACTCAACAAATTTTCTAACAACTAATCTTTCAACAAATTTTTCGATTGGTCGACTAATCTAAACAACTAAATTAAAAAAATCAAGTGTTCGTTTTTTCGTTGTGTCTATTTTATTTTGAACTCAACTGAAGGGCTAAAATATGAAATGTCACATGTGCCATAAATACTTAAGTTACCAAATAAAAAAATACGAAGTGGGATGTTTTCCACATTCCCCCAAAAATATTGTACGAAGTTGCAAAGCTCATTAAGTAAACTGTTCAAAAACATTATGTATTAACAATCTAAGCATAAGTATCTGCATTTCCATTTGTAACGTCCAGCCAGTGTGGCTGGCGTAATGAACTGAGATATGGACTCCATATATAAGTTGTTTTAGTATTCCTTTCAGTTATCCTTTAGTGTCTCTTGTGTGTATGTTTTGTTCTTCAGTGTTTTCAGTATATATTACGGTGGTTTAGTTGGTTTTGTTATCTTCCTCATGTGTCCTCTTTATTGGTACCTGCCTT
>JACXGM010026951.1:0-15034 GCA_016801145.1 Umbra pygmaea
ATCAGTTTAGACTGGACATTCAGACTTGTTTTCTCTGGTGTTTTTCTACTGAATCAGTTTAGACTGGACATTCAAACTTGTTTTCTCTGGTGTTTTTTTACTGAATGAGTTTAGACTGGACATTCAGACTGGTTTTCTCTGGTGTTTTTTTACTGAATCAGTTTAGACTGGACATTCAGACTTCTTTTCTGTGGTGTTTTTTTACTGAATCAGTTTAGACTGGACATTCAGACTTGTTTTCTCTGGGTTTTTTTTACTGAATCAGTTTAGACTGGACATTCAGACTCGTTTTCTCTGGTGTTTTTTTACTGAATCAGTTTAGACTGGACATTCAGACTTGTTTTCTCTGGTGTTTTTTACTGAATCAGTTTAGACTGGACATTCAGACTTGTTTCTCTGGTGTTTTTTACTGAATCAGTTTAGACTGGACATTCAGACTTGTTTTCTCTGGTGTTTTTTACTGAATCAGTTTAGACTGGACATTCAGAATGGGTTTTGTTGAGTTAATGGAAGTGTATTTCACACTGAGTTTAATGCATTAAGCTCTATTTCATAACTCCAGTACATTTATCGTTTTTTAAGCCCATCATCCTCAGTTACGGTTCACCGGCCTCCACCGGTTTTGTCTGACTGGAAAACCCAGAGGTCAGAGGGGGGTCAAAGGTCATTGTAACCATAGTGGTTATGGTTTGGTGGTCAGAAAAGGAGCCTGGGCGAAGCTGTATCACACTGAGTTAACATTAAGCATGGTGTCACATATTCAAAAAGGCCTTGAAAGTGACAGACATCAACCAGGAGAATACACTACCAACACGCTGCCAAATCTTGCACACCTATAGGTAATTCCTTATTGAACTGACTAGAAGTTTTTCATAAGGTGACATTGCATCTTCATTAGGCTTTTGTAATTGGAATGAGTTTTACATATTGTCAATCTTTAGGTAACATTATTGAATTTCCCTGGAATTTAATGTTATTTCAATCTATTTTGTCATACAAAATCCTTGGTACAGACTTAGGCTGTCGTTTTTATAATCAATCTTTTCCGCCTTTGACCATCAACTGCAATTTTAGTTTATGTTATTCTCCTGCAGATCTATTTATAACCTGAGCAAATCCAGGGACATAGTCTTGTAACCTATGACATTTTGTTTACATCTTACTCTGTCAACCAAACACACCTGACACCTCACAACCTGCATTAAATTTAAGATGGCCAAAACTATCCCTGACCCTGAACCCCCCCCAAATGTATGGAAGCTGATTACAAAAACAGTTTGATTTTGTAGGGGCGCAAAGCTTGTCTATGGCTAAACTAGCCAAGCAGTATTTTTCTTAATTTTCTATTATTTGTATTAATTATTGTTATTGTCTAAACTCAAAAAGACAAATACTTTACTCATTAAGTTTACTGCCATAAATGAAAATGTTCATTACAAATATTGGCAACTTCAACTAAAGTTAATGTGACAGTCATATGGGCAGTGCAGAATAGTCTGTGTGTGAGGTCAATATGTCCATTAATATCTTTCACCAACACTTTTCAGGCTCCTGGATAGTGGCACCATGAGGTCAGCCTGTGTCTCCTTGCTCCTGGTCACAGCATGCTGGTCACTGCCCTTTAACCAGAATGGCTTCTTGGACTTCTTGGTGGATGATGATCCAGGCTCTGGCATCATGCCTACAGAGAAGTTTGAACACATCACTCCGGAAATCCCCATAGACATGCCTGAAGGACCCAAGTGCCCGTTCCGCTGCCAGTGTCACCTGCGTGTGACACAATGCTCCGACTTAGGTAAGTCACTCACGCAGGAAATGTGTATTTAATACTCTTCTCCTTCTATGATTTACTGTCTTTTCAGTTGGTGTCAACTTGTCCTTGTAAGACCGACAACTGTTGCATCAGCTTTTTTTCTCTCTACACGCTGAAGCATTTCCAAATTTTACAAGACGCATCTTCCATGTTCACAAGGACATGTTTCTCCCATTAGTTCGAGCTTACTGGGACGTTCAAAGAGTCTGGTGTTTGATTTTCCACTCGTCAGCTTGCTAAATGGTCTAAAGGAACATCGTTCTGGCTTATTAACGGCTTTGACTGCTTTCAGACCTTATGCACATCCTCAACAATTACACTTTTACCATGACTGGCATTTTTCATTTCCCTCATTTTTTCCAAGACACAGCGACATGCTGAAATAGGTTGGCAGGGCTTTAAAAACTGTCTAATGTGTTTTATCAGACTTTCCAGCTTCCTCAACTGTCCCAGGTGGTTCATTTGAATGGCGGGGTGGCTTTGTATTGGAACAAACCTCACAAATTTGGGGGTTGCATAGTCTAAAAGAATATTGCATTAGGGTCCTCCAGGTACATAAAGCTCATAGATTAACACATTTCTTAACACATTGATTAACACATTTCTTAATAGTTCAATTAACTAACTAAGGTCAAGAAATGTCCAAATCAGATGAATGTCACATAAACAACTTAATGCTTTGGCTACCTGGCTATTACAACCTAGACGCCTGGAGTGTACATGAAAAGAAAGTTGGAGAAACACTGGTACTGTACATCTTGATGACATCCGGTAATACTTGCCCTCTTTAACAAGACCAATGTTATAAACCTTTTTTCCCTTGTGTGATTATTCCAGTCTTCATCCCGTCTGGAGACAAACTGTGCTATGAATAAGCCTAGGGCTCTGTTTCCACAAAATTAAAATAATTTTCTTGATTCGCTAAATTGTTTCAGAGATTGTCCTGTTTGTTTTTATATTTGCTATTCAGTCTGAATCATCTGTAGGCCTAGTTGAACTCTGCCAAGCAAAGTCACTGATGTTTTATTTTTTTGCTTTGCCTTTAATCTTCCCCCAGCTTTTTGGGGCTCTAGGTGAGGTTGGTGACAGAGAAAGAAAATGCTAAGTTCTTATGTTGAAGTTCTACACATTTTGCAATGTGGAATAGTAAGGCGTCAATATTAAATCGAATCCCATGCACATATTTTAATTTAAAAGCATGTCTTCATGATATGTTACACTGTAAAAGAATCTGTGAAAAAACTGTAAAAAGTACTGGTAATTTGCTGCCAGTACGTTTTCCAAGTCAGTAGTAGAAAATACTTTATAAACACAGTAGATGTTTATTAAAAGTAATATCCGATCTGTGTGTTAACGGACATATACTGTGTTCACAAAGCATTTTCTGTCATTGTCTTGATGGAAATGTATGTAAAAGAACAGAAAAAGTACTGGCAGGAAATTACCAGTATTTTTTACTGTTTTGTCACAGATTTTTAAAATGAAGGAACTGCTCAACGACTGCCTATTACATGGAGGGCTCACCATGGGTTCATATCAGATAAATAAAATTAGATGTTTTTAGCTTTACTATTGATTTAAAAGTGCAAAGTAGCCAAACTGGAGATGCTAGCTGATAGTTACAGATGGACAGGAATTTACATGTAGACGAAAGACACATTTTACATTGTAAAGGGAAAGAGAGAGTGATGAGAGAGAGAAAGAAAACTGTAAAAGAAACACATTGTCTGACCCACACATCTAGGCAGACATATGGAGACTGATGTTCAGGAAAGGCCAGTTCCATTACCTCACCGGGGCCGGCTTGCTCGGAACGTCTCCCAGGAGAGAGAGCCCCCGGCCTGGATCCTCATCTCCGGCACCGGCCCCTCTGGCCGAGAGCCTGCATCTGTTTCCCAGACCTGCTGGCAGACACACAAGCCTGGGAGGAAAATAAGGAGGGATGTATGGATTGGTCTGCTCTCTGTCCAAAAGAATCTCCTGTTGCCCCCTGTTACTTTACAAGCATTATGGTGTGATTTAAAATAAGGGTTTCTTTTCATACTGAGGTAGGGATTTGGTTTTAATGAACACGAGGCACAAGGCTATTAAAAATATTGGGTCAGACTAAAATGTAAATAGATTATATTGAAAAGCTCTTTACAAATGCATCAGTAATGATTATAAACTGTGAAGTCTGTGACATATAGACATTAATAGCCTCTGAGTATATTTTCTAATGAAGCTCTGTTAGGCCTGTAATACAGCCATCTTAAGTTCCTGCTTGTTTTGTGGCCTATTCTGACATTATAAAACCACCCTCTTTAGCTCGGTTGATTGACTTGGTCGGTCAAAGCCTTTCCATGTTTTAAATCTGAAAACCCCTTGGTTGATATGGCGGTGTGCTTAGGATCATTGTCTTGCTGCATAATGAAGCGCCGTCCAATAAATTTAAGACAGTAGATTGTATATGATCAAATAAAACCATCCTGTTGCTGCCGTCAGCTGTAATATCATCAATAAAGACAAGTGAGCCAGTTCCAGTTGCAGCCATAAACAACCAAGCCAGAACACTACCTCCACCATGTTTTACAGATGAGCTGCTACACTGTGTTTATTGGAAAAATTCCTATTATTAACTTTGGTACGGGTTAATCATCATCTCATCTGGCCACAAAACCTCAAAAACTGTCATTTCTACCCTCTGTTTGGAATCTGTAACCGGGCTGATTTTGCATGTAATTATTGATTGATTGTCTTTCACATACAGTATAAAAGTTTTTTTCTTCTAAATCAGGTTGTTCCCAAGGATGCATGCAGCAATGCTGACCTTTCCTCATTAGTCTTTGTATGATTTTTTTGTAGTGAATCAGAATGACTAATACTGTAGTAATTATTATTAAAGCTACGGAAGAGGCCTTACACAAATCAACTAAAAGCTAAGTTATTTAATTTGTCTGGTATTTAGTCTTTCTCCTCCGACCTTCCAGAAGATAAACTGAGACTAAACATCTCAAATGAACCTTCCCGTCACCTGTCTCTTAGTAACTGACCTTAGCTCACCCCTGTTGTTGTCCCGTTTCCAAACTGTTTACTGTCATCTGTGTCAGCTCTAACTAGACAGCATGCCATTCACCTCATACTTAGGGAAAGAAAGGACAGGAATGGGGGGGATTAAATAGGCATTAAGGAAATGTGAAGGACAAACATGAGGGAATGAAATGTGGTATTAGAAAAATTGAGTGCAGGACTTTAAGTGTGAAGATCCTCAAAGCTGGAACCTCCCGCAACATCTGTGTGAGGGATCACGGACGTGGAAACCAGTATTCAACTGAGATGCAGTTACATTTTCATCAGAATTTGTTGACCTCAAAGCTTTTAAGTGAGAGTGTGTCTGCATAGCTTATGAGAGCACATGTTCTCACAGGATACATAAACAGTTTATTCTTGAGACAGTAACTATTCAGAATGTATACAATCCATGTGAACCCTGTGTTGTACGGTAGTCATTATGTTTTTAGTTGACTTGTGGTAGATTTGTGGTGAACCCATACATTAAAACAGAACCCATAGAATAGAAGCAGAGTCCTGGTACATTAAGGCTATTCCTACACAATACATTACCATAGAGTTAGTCTTGTGCAACCATGTCCTTTCCAATCATTGTCAAGAGTAAATGGAGATCTGAAGATGTTTGTTGTTGGGGTATAAAATGTAAATCCTGCTGTAGTATAAATTCTATTCTGTACTATAGACCTCATTCTGTACTGTACACCTCATCGCATCACACCTGTATTTGGTTTTTTTTTTTTCTTTTTTTTTTTTAACCTTTATTTAACCAGGTAAGTTGACTAAGAACAATTTCTTATTTACAGCAACGACCTGGGAGCAATTAGGGTAAAGTGTCTTGCCCAAGGACACAACAACATTTGGCTCAGTCGGGAATCGAACTGGCAACCTTCTGACTACAAGTCTGACTCCCTACCCACTGAGCCATCTGCGCCCCTATAAGGTTTAACACTTCCATTATATGAGGTGTCATTTATTGTTTTAGTGTCCAATAATGTAATATACTCTCCAATCAAAGTGTATTCCATGATGTCAGATACCAGGTATGTGCACACTGGAAATGGGTGAAATTAAATCAAGGCTCTTTTTTTCCACAATGTGTGCCATAAACTCTTAACGTTTTTACTCACGAATGTCTGATTCAAGTTTGGCCTGTAACTATGAAACAACTTATACTCTAGTTCTTGGTTACTCGTAGTTGTTGGGGGCATCAGGAAGTTAATTAAATCATTATTGGGGTGAAGGGGTTATTAGGAAGCCAAATGTCCAAACTCTTAGTCACTTGGGGGTTTTTCCTGCTTGTTGCTTTTGTTGCTTGCTCTTTAGGGTTTTAGGCCGGGTATCTATCAAAGCACTTCTTGACAACTTCTGGTGTAAAAAGGGCTTTAGAAAATACATTGATTGATTGATTGACATTTGTGGCCATTGGTCATTTTCTGTTGCTGTGCTCTTTTACAGATCTCAATTTATTTAAATGAACTAATTTCTACAATGTGACTTTGTTATTCCTAAACTGAAGTTAGATGAGATTGACCAGAACCATGGTCAGATGGTCAGTAGACAGACAGACAGCTGGAGAGCAGGTGTTCATTGTGTGGCCATTCTCTGGCTAACCTTTCAACCAGAGCCAGGGTTGTCAAGCTCTACTGAACTTCATTTCCCATCAGCCAGTCAACACAGCTCAGGAGGATTCCTGTCACCTGGACAAACATACCATAAACACATGCACACACAAGAATACATTTCTCACCATCCGTCATCATGCAGAAACATGGTCATGACAGTTTTAGGTCAAAACCATTTTATGTTGACATCTTTAAATGTTAAAGTTTTTTTAAATAAACGTATATTCATTAGTACCTAAGGCCTTGAAGAACCTCCCTATGTCATAGTTTACTGTCGATCTGTCTGAGTGGTCATGCTCATATCCATCTTGTTTCCCTGCAGGGATGAAGAGTATTCCTGGTGAGATATCCGTGGACACCACACTGCTGGATCTCCAGAACAACAAGATCACTGAGATCAAGGAGAATGACTTCAAGGCTTTAAAGGGTCTTCTTGTATGTCCACTTCACTAAACACTTAATAAAGCTCTACACATTAAAAACGTCAGTGTTAAATCAACACCCTAAGTGTTAAATGAACACTATGCAGCGTTAATATAGGTCCACTGGACCTATATAAACACTGAGAGTGTTATTTTTACACTGACATTTTGGTTTCACTTTATTTGGATAGTCAACATCCCATTCAAAAGTGTACTGAATGCTTGCTATGGTTAAATTTAGGGTTAGGTTTAGAATTAGAGTTAGCTTAAGAGTAAGGGAAAGGTTAAGTTTAGAGATAGAATGGGGCTTAGGTTAGGGTTAGGTTTAGTATATGGTTAATTTAATTGTTATTGATAATCTGTAGACCTTTATTGATAGTCTTTAGATCATTTTAATAGTCTGTAAAGCATCTACAGAAAGACTATCCAAATATAGTGTTACCGACTTTTTTGCTGTGCAGAAAAAATTGAAGAGGCCACTGTAAATTCATCAGTGTCTCTGGTTTTATATTGATAGATATGTGTGGGTAAGTACTGACAATATTTATCAACATTTGTTTGGAGAGCTGATCAGTTGCAGAGCTGATCTCATTCCAACATCCCAAAATATTAACATGCAGATCAAATATAGTAAAATAAACACTTTTTTTAAAGAGAAAAGCAATCAACTTTTAAAAGGTAACTTGCTATTTTATTTTAATTGGAAACTGCTTTGGACTTAGCCATAGTGAAACCCATTCAGTATGGTATTTTTATTCATTAGGGTATTTTATAAGAAAATATAGGTATTTTCTGCTTCTGAAAAATGCCAACACAATCTAGAATTAGAAGCACCTTCTACGTCACCAAAGGGAGAGATCCTGTATAAAGTACACTTCCTTCTAAATGTGCATGGGAGAACCTCCTCAAAGGTGAATAAGTAGGTGGCACCCAGAGTTGATTGAACATTTGGCTAGCAATTATTGATTCATATTGTTGGGCAAAGCAACAGAAAATGGTGTTATTCCTGTATTGCATTCGTAACATTCGTTCCAACCCCTAAATTTATATTCATTGTTGGATTTCTTTCCTTGCGGATTGAGCATGTTTTAAATGTTTGACAGGGTGGGCTCCTTGCTTGTTTATTTTTAACCCACAGATGCAATCAAAATGATCATTCTGTAGGCCAACTTCTGGCCTCATCACACTTAGTCTTCTACCTGTAATAAATACCTCTGTCGAACAAACACATTGTTTCGACTTCGTACAGTATTCTTGTCTCTGCGGGGGTACATTTGCAGGTTTTGTACATTTCTGTGCCAACTTGAAGATACTGTAGATATCAACATTCATAAAATAATAATATAAAAAACAAACATGAACAAAAAGAGAAGACAGCAGACATATAATCTGAATAACTGTAAATGTTAATCGTGTAACATTAAGTACCAGATTGTTCATGTAGTCTGGTATGGACAAGTTATTTCTTTTTATAACTAACCCAACCCCACACACTGATGTGTCCATGGCATGCTAGCTAGTAAAGCAAAGTAGTGCAAGCTTAGGTAAAAATTATGCAAACCCAAACACTAGCAAAAACCTATTGGGAAGTTGTAGAATGTTTAAGCATGATATATTTTTTCTGGTAGGGGTGCCTAGATGAAGCCTGTTCTTGCAATTAGTCACTACTTAACAACAATGTTTAAGGGGGCTGTACCTCAAATGTGATGTGAAGAGGATTGACACCCTGATCTACAGATGTGAGAATGGAACTTTCAACGACAGACACTAGAGTCATTACCTCAGATCGCAACAACCGCGTTACCCAGGTCTTTTAACAGTGTGTTGTAAATAGACTACAGCCTCGAATAACAAATGCCCAGTTAACCTTGGAGATTAAATAGTGAGTACAAACATTTGAAATGTCATCATGTATCACCCCCCTAAAGAGGTTATTAGCATGAACTTAATAATTACCATAAAAAACATCATTAGCATTGTACGGTAAAACAATGACATTAATGTTCTCTGGCAAATGCACACTGTACTGATTGAAGGGCGCTCGCTTGTCGTCTAGTTTACCTCAGATTCTTCCACTGTTCGCAACAAGCAAC
Source organism: Umbra pygmaea (assembly GCA_016801145.1). Taxonomy (NCBI): domain Eukaryota; kingdom Metazoa; phylum Chordata; class Actinopteri; order Esociformes; family Umbridae; genus Umbra; species Umbra pygmaea. Next base: position 9,002 of record JACXGM010026951.1, read on the forward strand.
TATGTGCAGCAACCATTGCATTTACATTCAAGACGTTTCACAGACGTTTCGCTGATGTTTCACAGACGTTTTGCAGACGTTTTGCAGACGTTCTAACCCAAAGCGACTTCTTTCTCTCATCTCCCCAGACCCTGATCTTGGTGAACAACCAGATCACCATTATTCACCCCAAGGCATTCATATCCCTGGGCAAGCTGCAGCGCCTCTACCTCTCCAAAAACCACCTCAAGGACATGCCCTCCAACATGCCCAAGAACCTACAGGAGCTGCGCATCCACGAGAACCATATCACTAAGATTAAGAAGGCCTCCTTCGAGGGAATGGCCCAGGTCATCGTCATGGGTATGGACCAGGCCTGCTTTTAAATACTAGCTGAGATCTTTTAAATACCACTAACATTTGCTTCAGCCTGCATGGACGGCAGTTGTGGTTTGCACATTTCATGGGTTTCTATTGGTTCCAATGTGCAGGCTCAAGCAGGCTCAAGCACAAATAGAGTATTTGAAATGATTTGAATTGGTATTGAATCCGTGGCCTGGCCAGACACATCTTATGATGATCTAGACCCTGGCTGTGTTCATTAGGGCACGCAGTGGAATTAACAAGAGGTTTTTAAACTGACTGTTTCTCATTGGACAGTTCCAGGTAATCCCTCCTAGTTTCAGTATGTTTTATTCTCCTGGGTGCCAAATGAACACTGTCCAACCCTTGTGATTGGTTCTGAAATTCCACACAACCCGTCTAGTTGAATTAATACTGTGGCGGTGTGTGTGCGTTTCATGGCACACACCTACTAGTGAACATTGTCAGTTTACTGTTGATTTAGAATTACTGGTTAGGATTAGGCATTAAGGCAAGGTCAAACTTAAACCGAAATTAGATTTCTGGGATTTAATTTAGGTTTAGGGAATAAACAAATAGAAAACATAGATATGGGTCAAGATTAGTTCTCAGTTACCCACAGTGATATAAAGACAAACATTTGTGTGTTTTCATGTGTGTGCTTAGGTGTGTGCATTACAATCCCTCTACTGATTTATTGTCAGTCGTTCTCTGTCCCTATTCTTCTCCTCGATAAACATCTTCCCTTTCGAACCACCAGTTCCACAGAAAATAAAAATCTCATTACAGCGTAGCTAAAGGACTGGTGTGAGATTACCTAGAACACATTATTGTATGGACGGTCCCTAACATCACCAATCCAGTGTGGCTAATGTAGGTATAGGAGTTTTACACTGTTAACCACTCTCACTGCAGACCATGTTTTTAGGTTGAGATTCCGGTAACAAACCAGGACTCAGTGTTCTCTGTGTGTTCTTCATTCAAGCCCATCTGGCTGTTTGATACTCTGCATCTCTTCAACTTTATCTGTTTGCCTTCCTCTCTTCCTCTCCCCCGTCTCTCTCCTCTGTCCTTCTCTTCCTCTCTCTTGTTCATTCTCTTAAAATGTCTTCTATCTAATCCTGTACATTTCTCACCATAATACTCTTGCTTTCTCTCACATTTACTCTCTCACTCTCTCTCACAAACATTATCTATCTATAGAATTGGGTTCCAACCCCCTAAACAGTGCAGGGATTGAAGCCGGGGCATTTGGCGACTTGAAGAAGGTCTCCTACATCCGCATTGCAGACACCAACCTGACAGATATCCCAAAAGGTAAGGCCCTAACTGGTCACCAAACATTCCCTTAACCACACTTTTGTAATGTTCATATGTGAATCTGAGACAGAAGCCAAATGTCAGAGAAAATGATCTGTTATTTAAAATCCAGTATTTTAGGTAATTTCACTTTGAGAATCCAAATAAAAATTTTCTACAAGGTCTGGGTTGAAGACTTATAGCACAGCTCAACAGCTCTACATACAAAAAAAGCAATTTCAGTAAACAGTGAAGATCCCAGCTAAAAACCTTAATCATCTATAATCATCTACTTTTAGAATTTAAAATTAGATTTATGGGCTTCAATGAACAATGGATTCAGCATGGAACTAAAGGAAAAACAGACCCACACAATGTATTAACCAAGTGTAAACAAATTCTGTCATCTGCCTATTCTGGTAGTCTAGCAACCAGTTTAAATGGAAGAGAAATATGAACGAGATCTTCAAATGCTCTGCGAGAGATCAGAGGCAGAATGTGTTTTGAAATGAGGTTGTATCTGGCAACATAGGGCTCTATACAGTATTTGCATAATATAGCACTAACATTGAGTCAAAATTCTAAACTCATTCATTCTGTATTGACAAAATAATTAATATGGATTCAGAGTTACAAACAATATGTTGCCATGTATTTCCAAGTGACTAGAGCAATGGTTCTCAAACCTCTCCCCGGGGACCAACCGCTGTCTCACAGTTTTGTTGTAATCCTGAACTAGCTCAATGACCTAGCTTAACGATTCATTGACAAGTTGATTCAGGTGTGCTAGTTCTGGGTTACATCTAATATATGGCATGTCTGGGGGTCCCCAAGAGAGGTTTGAGAACCACTGGACTAGAGAATGACCGTAATAGGGATTAAGTTATAAAACTTCATGTTGACATTCCTTCTAGAGTGATAAGAGAATTAATATGGAGTCTGAGATATGAATTCCCTGTTAACATTCATTTTCTAGTAGTTGTTCAATTACTATGAATTCAGAGTTTCAAACTGACTGTGGATATTAACCCTTAAGTTTCCTTGCACAATAGCTGCCTTAATTTGCCATGTTTGTTGCTCTCTGGCTGTCATCTCTGTCGTGTGCGTTGTCAGGTCTACCTCCCTCACTCTCTGAGCTTCACCTGGATGGCAACAAAATCACCAAGGTGCAGGCTGACCGCCTGAAGGGCCTGAAGAATCTGGCTAAGTAATGATGTTAACAACACTTCAACACAATATTTGAAATCCTTTTCTAAATCTCTGTGTGAAAGGTAACAAATGCTTTTAGAAATGGAATGAATAGAAAGGCCATTCCAATTCAAATCAATGTAGCAGAATGGTCAGAGTGGCAGCCATTTTTATGTGTACCATTCCATTGCAAATCTCTAGCGGCCTACTTCCGCCTTAAACTGATTTGCTTGTTGTCACCGTGCCAACTAATAACAATTGCCATTTTGTTTTGTGTACTAATCTAATGACCATGCCAAGCAGTTCAATGGCCTTTCTATCCATTCTATTTCTATGAGTATTACTTTCCTGTCTTTGTTGTGTTAACACCTCATACAGTAGTTGCAGTCAAAAATATTCATACCCTTGCTCCAGATTTTAGTAATTTGCCTATTTATTAAAAATAGCTCAATTTTGAAGAAAGTCATTGTGTCTCTGGGTGTTTAACAAAATGAACAACAATCTATCAAATCTGATATTGTGAATTTTTCCATTAAACACTAAAAATGGCACTGAGGATGTATTGGCATCCTTCTGGAAAACTAAAATGTATTGGATTAGAGGCAAGGGATCCTAGTTTATTGTGTATTATTCTCATGTGATTAGTGCCAGGTGCCTGCATGTTGTAAATTGCCAATCAATCATTTTTAAGGAGAAAACAAACAATTCTGCTACCTATAGACGTCATAAAATGTCCTGGGGACTTGAAATTCTTGTTAACACAGTATGCATTGTTATTAGGACATTTGCAGTCAATGGAGATCTAGTCTAAAATCCAGGACGTGGCAGCAAGAGATCCACTCTACTAATTAAATGTTCACTCCACACCATCTGCCGTACACTTTACCGAGAAGGGCTAAATGTTAGAAAGTTTTGGAAGAATACACTTTTAAAAAAGAAAAACAAGAACGCCTGGCTGAACATCCTAAAAACCTGTTTAAACAAGCGCATATATTTCTGGAAAATGTGTTGTAAACCAACAAAGAGACTTGGAGCCAAAAATAATTTCTCCATGCAATTCATGTTTCTTTTCTGAGTTAAAATAATAATAAACTTTAAATTTCAGTGAGACAAATACATTTTGCAACTTTGAAAATCATCATTGATAATGCATGGAGAGCAAAGGTTTTGAATTATCTACTGTTCACTTGGGGTGTGGACATTTTTGACTGCATCTGTCTATAACGCTTTATCTTGAAGAATACCAGAACGCCCTTGGTTATTGGGTAATCAAGTAAATTCTTCCTGTGTAATAAATATACATGTTGTATTAATGAACCAATTCAGAAATATTACAAGATTCTGAAGTGGTTCAGTGGTTCTGGAGATTAGTTCTGACTGTTCAAAACATGGTGTTTTTATCACAATGTAATTATAGCTCTGCTACACTCTAATCAAGGTTGTGCAATCTGTCAAATGAGAGTTTGGGGCTGTAAATCTGGATAGAAGCCAGTGGCCAGGCCTTGAGAAAGAGCCATTCATCTGTACCAAAGCTAAGACAGCCAGACTTTGAGACCAAACTCCTGGCTCTCTCCCACTCCATGTGACTCTACCAGAGCTCTCTCTTTCTCTCACTCTTTCAGAGTGTATGTCTATCTGTCTGGATTTCTTTCTGTCTCTCTCTCTCTCTCTGAATGAAGCATGTTAATTTATCAGGGGGTTACAGTTACTCTCTATTTCTTTCGACTAGTACACATTCAAATCCTAAATATGGATGTATGGAACGCATGGATGTTTGTATATATGTTTTTTCAATTTGTCCTGTCTGTCATGTGTTTTTGTTCTTTCTGTAGCTGTCTAATAGTATATTTTACAAAATGTGTCTGTTGGCTCGTTTCTCCCTTAGGCTGGGTCTGAGTTACAATGACATCAGCCAGGTGGAAAATGGTACTCTGGCCATGGTGCCTAACCTCAGAGAGCTTCACCTTGACAACAACGCTCTGACTACCGTGCCCCCAGGCCTAGCTGACCACAAGTACATCCAGGTAGGTGCCCTTGGTCACCCAGGGTCTCATCACCCCAGTAAGTGTCCCTGAACATCCAGGAGTACCATCATCCCAGTAAGTGTCCAAGAACATCCAGGAGTCCCATCACCTCAGTAGGTGTCCCAGAACATCCAGGAGTCCCATCATCCCAGTAAGTGTCCCTGAACATCCAGGAGTCACATCACCCTACTGAGTGTCCCTGAACATCCAGAGATCCCATCACCCCATTAAGTGTCCCAGAACATCCAGGAGTCCCATCACCCCAGTATGTGTCCAAGAACATCCAGGAGTCCCATCACCCTAGTGAGTGTCCCTGAACATCCAGGAGTCCCATCACCCTACTGAGTGTCCCTGAACATCCAGAGATCCCATCACCCCATTATGTGTCCCTGAACATCCAGGGGTCCCATCATCCCAGTGAGTGTCCCAGAACATCCAGAGATCCCATCACCCCAGTAAGTGTCCCAGAACATCCAGAGATCCCATCACCCCAGTAAGTGTCCTAGAACATCCAGGAGTCCCATCACCCCAGTAAGTGTCCCAGAACATCCAGGAGTCCCATCACCCTAGTGAGTGTCCCTGAACATCCAGGAGTCCCATCATCCCAGTGAGTGTCCCAGAACATCCAGGGGTCCGATCGCCCCAGTAAGTGTCCTAGAACATCCAGGAGTCCCATCACCCCAGTAGGGTTTCCTGGTCATGTGGAGTTTGTAACCACTACACCCGATGATGTTAATATAGAGATAGATATACGTTGACTAACACAAGAAATACTCATCTGCTTTTCATTAAAAGTATTTGGGTTATCTGTAAACTGTACATTCCAATACAGTATGTAATGTTAATTTTGTCTACATAACTAACCTGACGTCTGACTGACATCTCCCTAGGTGATCTACCTCCATAGCAACAAGATAGGAGTGGTAGGCACGGAAGACTTCTGCCCCCCGGGTTACAACACCAAGAAGGCCATGTATTCCGGAATCAGTCTGTTCTCAAACCCTGTCCCCTACTGGGAAGTGCAGCCCATCACCTTCCGCTGTGTATTCGACCGCTCCGCCATCCAGCTGGGCAACTACAGAAAGAAATAGAGAGAATGTAGTGCCCTTTGCCTAGAGAGAGAGAGAGAGAGAAAGAGAGAGAGAGAGAGAGAGAGAGAGAGAGAGAGAGAGAGAGAGAG
>JACXGM010026952.1:0-14680 GCA_016801145.1 Umbra pygmaea
ACACCCACACACACACACACACACACACACACACACACACACACACACACACAAAAACACACACACACACACACACACACACACACACACACACACACACACACACACACACACACACACACACACACACACACACACACACACACACACACACACACACACACACACACACACACACACACACACACACACACACACACACACACACACACACACAGAAAAACACACATACAGAGACAAACACACACACAGAAAAACACACATTCCAAGACAAACACACAGACAAGCACACGCACACATGCACACACACCCCATGCTGTCTGGGCTTTCTGACTCCAATTGGCAGATATTTTGGCAGACCACATTTTCCTGATGTGTTACTGTCTATAATAATAGAACATGGTTTAGCTCCATTTTGGATTTTGAAAACAATACAAATGATAGGAATGTAAAATAACATAATACCAGACCCCAAGTTCTATCTAGAAGCGGCCATAAACCTATGTGATCAATAATTTTTATCAACTCTCTGAATTAATATCCCTATTGATTTTGATCTTGATCAGAATGTCTGATTGGATAGATATGTTTTACAATAGAAAGTACATTATTACATATTTTACTGTGGTATTACATCCCATCTGCTATCTGAGTAGCAATCCAATGTGGTTATACCGTACATGTGTATATATATATATATATATATATATATATATATATATATATATATATATATACACTATACACTCACCTAAAGGATTATTAGGAACACCCGTTCAATTTTTCATTAATGCAATTATCTACTCAACCAATCACATGGCAGTTTATTCAATGCATTTAGGGGTGTGGTCCTGGTCAAGACAATCTCCTGAACTCCAAACTGAATGTCAGAATGGGAAAGAAAGGTGATTTAAGCAATTTTTAGATTGGCATGGTTGTTGGTGCCAGGCGGGCCGGTTTGAGTATAAGTATATTATTTTTACAGTATATTCACAATCTGCTCAGTTACTGGGATTTTCTTGCACAACTATTTATAGGTTTTACAAAGAATGGTGTGAAAAGGTAAAAACATCCAGTATGCAGCATTCCTGTGGGCGAAAATGCCTTGTTGATGCTAGAGGTCAGAGGAGAATGGGCAGACTGCTTCAAGCTGATAGAAGGGCAACTTTGACTGAAATAACCACTCGTTACAACCGAGGTATGCAGTAAAGCATTTGTGAAGCCACAACATGCACAACATTAAGGCGGATGGGCTACAACAGCAGAAGACCCCACCAGGTACCACTCATCTCCACTACAAATAGGAAAAAGAGGCTACAATTTGCAAGAGTACACCAAAATTGGACAGTTGAAGACTGGAAAAATATTGCCTGGTCTGATGAGTCTTGATTTCTGTTGAGACATTCAGATGGTAGAGTCAGCATTTGGCATAAACAGAATGACAACATGGATCCATCATATCTTGTTACCACTGTGCAGGCTGGTGGTGATGTAATGGTTTGGGGGATGTTTTCTTGGCACACTTTAGGCCCCTTAGTGCCAATTGGGCATCGTTTAAATGCCACGGCGTACCTGAGCATTGTTTCTGACCATGTCCATCCCTTTATGGCCACCATGTACCCATCCTCTGACGGCTACTTCCAGCAGGATAATGCACCATGTCACAAAGCTCGAATCATTTCAAATTGGTTTCTTGAACATGACAATGAGTTCACTGTACTAAAATGGCCAAGATGCTATCCTATCAATATGGGCAAACATTTCTAAAGAATGCTTTCAGCACCTTGTTGAATCAATGCCACGTAGAATTAAGGCAGTTCTGAAGGCCTAGGGGGTCAAACACACTATTCGTATGGTGTTTCTAATATTCCTTTAGGTGAGTGTATATACATATATAAAGATGCTTGTATCCTAAAATCTCAACCTTACCTCATTAGCATCTGTGGGACCTGATCTAAAGTAGTGTACTATGTGGTGAATAGGGTGCCACACAATATCTTTCTCCTTCTCTCCAGCACAAGGCAATGAGTGACCTTCAATTGGCCTGCCTGTAGGGCAGTAGTATAAACCATTCTTCATCTGTTGGTGCTTACTTCTCCTCCCCAGGGTGAACAAACCTCTTCAGAGGGGGCGGCTGCTGACACTTTCAAAATAGGGGTAATGAAGCAGAATTTAACACACCCCAACTCTCACATTGCATTGGATGATCTGACATTTTCAATAATTAATAATGTAATGAGCTAGTCTACATTAAAACCAATGTGTTTATGTTGTATCATATATAAATATAAAACACCTTGGATTATGCACCCAGTCCATTCGGACGCAACATGGATGTTTTTAACCACTTGTCTGCTTGAAATCTACACGTCCTCATAGTTGATGAATGTGGCTGGAAATCACTAGTTAGTTAGACCTCTAGTGTATACCCTGTAATGGAAAGGCACCAGAAAATAAAAATTCAAGTACATTTTTTATCTATTTCTTTGTGTTATAGGCTCCTAGCCACACTACTAGTTTTCATCAGATGTTGAATTCATAAAACGTCAATTGTCCTCCGCCGGAGATGCCCACAATCATTGTGAATGTTTTGTGTCACCCAATGTGTAGTGTAGTAATGGAAACGTTTTAGAAGTCACAAACAGCTTGCTTAGAATTACAGGAAAAAATATTTTACAAATGCACACACACATGAACACACACATGCACACGCACACAAGCAGGGTCTGGTGCTGCGCCCGGGTGTCTCCATGCGGAGTAAAAACACCCTGCTGCTATCAGCGTGCCATCTGCCGACTGCCTACCTAGGGAAGTGAGTGACACACATACACACAAACACGCAGAGGCAGACACACATTATAAACACTCAAAAGGTTCCCTCAGCAGTATACCCAGTAAATCACCAAGTCACCGTGTGAGGAAAGATGCTGCCTGCAACCATTTAACAGCAGATTGGTTTAGTTTAGCCTAGTTCTTTAGCTACTTAATGGAATCTGTCTTCTCCAGCGCTCGCATCTCTACTATTGTCTGTGAGTCGGTGATTCATGAAACACCCTAACACACATGTTGGGTTTCTGCTCTCTTCTATGTTCCTTCTACACCCAGTGATTTACTCAAAAGGAACACACTTCTGTTTTCATCTACTCTGCGATCTCTCTTTGTCGCTGGGTCACGGGACCAAAGCTAGGCCCCGGGGAAGTGTTTAGCTTGCATTCACAGAAAAATTGTGAACTGTGAACTTTAACACCTCACAAAGCAACTGTCTTGAGTGATGCAGAGGTTGTTGATTTATGCCCAACACTAGTCCTGGTGTCACACACCAGATTGAAACAGAATTATACCAGAGCTCACATTAACAATAAACACTCCAGATGGAAACGCAAGGACACTAGACACTTACATTAACATAAAATGCAGTCGGCCCAACGGTGTCGGGGGTGAGTCTCACGGGACCAGCAACACTACAGTACATGCTGCTCACCTCTTTACCACGTACCACTGTCACTGCCCTTCCTGTCTCTTCCTCACTCCCTCCCCTATTTACCTCTCGCTCTCTCTTCTTCTCTTGCTCTCTCTCTACACAGCCTCTTTTCTCATCTCCTTACCTTACCTTGTTCTCTCTCTCGATCTCTCCTCCTCTCACTAGACCTCTCACTCAATCTCTCTCCATGCATCTCTCTCCCTGTCAACTGTTCTCTCACTTGCCCCTAGTGCAACTTCAGGTGTTTGTGAAAAAATGTAGAGCTCTGTTGTTTCTCTCTCTCTCTCTCTCTCTCTCTCTCTCTCTCTCTCTCTCTCTCTCTCTCTCTCTCTCTCCTTCAATCTCACTCTTCTGTCTTTCCTTCAGTCTCTCTCTCATCTCCTCTCTCTCACTTGCTCTGCCATTATTTATTCAGTGAGTTAGACGGGCTCCAGTGGCGGTGGCGGCCGTGTCCAGGCAGCCCTATCGAACCGTGGCATAATAGATGTAATACATCAATGCGTTTGAGCTGAGCAGCTTTAATTAGGCCTGCCTGGTCATTTCATCAATTCCCCCCTGTGCCGCTGGGATTTAGGTAACACTGAAGCTCACAGCACTGCATTTGAATTACCCTCCTAGCCCCGGCCCGACATCGCTCCGACCCGGCCACCCCCTCCATCCACGCACCCTGCACCCTTCTCTAGTCCACCAGCTGCATCCCAAATTACAACTTAATCCCTAGTCAGTACACTTTTATTGATAATAGCCCAGCAGCTCTATAGTCAAGTGCAGTGCACTATATTTTATGAAAAGGGTGCCAATTGGGATGGAGTCTGCAGTTGTCCATCTGAACCAACCACTGCCACTCACCCGTCTGGACAGCATTAATGTTAATGGCTGACTGTATCTATTTAAAAAGCTGATTGATGCGCTCGCTGATGTCATCACATCCTGTTTTAATTATGTGTGTGCTTATGTTATAGACTTCAGTTTTTTTGTTCATTGAGTTGTAATGTGCAGTTCCAGAAAAGAAGTGTCCATCTTCATGAGCCATAGAAATATGATTTATCAGTTATAGCTATAGCCAAAAGTATGTGGACACCCCTACTAATGGTCTGGGTGTTTTTCAGAGTTTGGGACCTTTATATCCAGTGAATGGTCTTCTTAATGATACAGGATACAGAGACATTTTAGACATTTGGGTGCTTCCAGATTTGGGGTAACAGTTTGGGGAAGGCCCTTTCCTGTTCCAGCATGACTGTGCCTCTGTGCAAAAAGCAAAGTGCAAGGCATGGTTCTATGGGTTTGGAGTAAATGAACTCGAGTGGCCTGCACAGAGCCTTGAACTCCGCACTGAACATGTTTATGATTAATTGGAATGGCAAATGCTAGCCAACATTAGTGCCTGACCTCACAAATAACTTTTGGCTGAATAGGCACAAATTCCCACAGACACACATAGCCGTCCCAGAAGAGTGACAGCTGTTATAGCCTCAAAGGCTCCATATCAATTCACATGGTTTTGGAATGGGATATCCAACAAGCTTATATGGGTGTGATAGTCAGGTGTCCACATACTTTCACCACATAGTGTATTACTGTGCAAAGTAGAAGTTATGTTCCCTGTCAAAATTGCAAAAAATGTTATGTCCATGTTGAGGCAATACGTTGCAAATGTTTAACTGGCAGTTTTGTTCTTTAAAGACTCGAAAAACTACGTTACTAATAAGTCTTTATCAGTATGAATGCAACAAATGGAACTGGAGTTTGTTTTGACATACGAAAGTGCCAATGACATACATTGTGTTTGGGAACAGATGTTATGGTTTATTCCAGGGATGAGAATACACTTGCTTAAAAACTGTCTATAATGTTGCTATTAATTAGGGGCACTATGTATATTATACTGTATATATATCATCGGCACCCGCTAAGGGGAGCTGGTTTAGGACTGTTTTTTTCCCTTGTGTGTTATGTGTCAGGTGACTGTTTTGTTCACACCTTTTTCATCATATAACCATTCACATGCCTCTGTTCCGCCTATAGATCGCAGTCAATCAGTTCACAGCTGAAACCGATATTCCCATCATCTGTCTATTTACGTATGTTAGTGTGGTGTCAGCTGTGGTTCGTTGTTACTTGTAAGTCTATGGGCCCTGTTCTAACTATCTGAAACGCAAGTATCAAACGCGAAACGCAAGTGACATTGTGAGAGGGTCCCGGCGCTGTTGCTATTTTACCGGCGGGATAAATTACTCCTGCGCCCGACGCAAATCTAAAATGGGTAGGTCTAAAGTAGCTTCATTAGTCATAGGTGTGGTTTGGGCGTAATGTGCAATAAACCAATCAGAGCGTCATCTCACATTCCCTTTAAGAGCAGACGGGTTCCATGGCGGATTGCTATTATAACGGCGGATTGATATTGATTTATCTTTTTACAAAATGTAAATAAAGAAATGTCACAAGACATAGCCTACTTTCCAATGTTTTGGATTCACTCTCACTGAATCACGAGGTTATGAATTCATGGTAATATTTTTGCAATGTAGTCTAACATTAGACCGAGATTACTCTTCTGTCAAATAAGCTTTCCTCTCCCGTTCTGCATTTCTGGGCATTTGGTTTAAGTTGCAACGGCACGTACATTTCAACATCACAGCTCCTGATATCCTCTAATATTTCCTTATAAATGTCATCAACACATCCATGATTCATGGAAATGTTGCGTAAAACACAACAAGCCACAAAGAAAGCTGCGACTTTAGTAGTGTACCTGTTCTATCCAAACACCTGATGCGCATTTTCAGTGTGCCAAATGTTCGTTCAATTACGCTACACTGTGTGTTTGTGTGTGTTTTCGATTAAACAGCATTTTGCGCACTTGCTGGCATTATAAATTGTGTCATCATTAACCATGTCTTTAACAGATAGCCGGTGTCCCCTTCACTGCCATCTATCCAAGGGGGGATTCCTCATGGCAAAGTTGCCATAAATGAGTCGTAATTCGCAAAGACATGGGTGATTTTACTATTAGCATTGCAAATGACTTGTATGTTGATTGAATGGGTTCCCTTGAGGTTGATGTATATCAGTGCAAATAATTCATTATGAATAATTTGAGTAAATGTGTACACTAGATGTATACCTATTTTTTTCACATTTTCGGACACCACCCTCTTGTGGTAATATTTTTCCTTCTAATTACGTATTGCAATATTAAAGAACTGCTGCATTTGTGTAGATGAGAGGAGCAAAGTGTATGCGCGTTGTGCACACGCTACATTATGGTTAAGCATGCGCCCTTAAAACAGCATATGAATAACACGCCACTGACTTTTAACCAGGTTTTTCCTGGGCAGTGGCGGAATTGTTTTCGGGAACTGCAAAAAAGCGCCAGGGAACGTTTGCGCCGGAACACCCCTCTTCTTTTCGCTGAACCGCCCAACGAACGCAAATTCTTTCTCTAATTTACCGACGCGCGTCTGTGGAGGGAAAAGTTCCATATGCGTTGGGTGCAAGATAGGAATGAACATGCGTTTGTGTAAAAAGTCAATTGCGCTGGGTGTAAAATAGGGCGCCATATGTGTTAGTGTTGAAATATTTGATGATTGCCTTTTTGACCCTCGTGACATCTTTAATTAGTATTTAAAGTCGCAACGTGTATTTATAAATTAAAACTATTTCTTATGCTTATACCTTCATGTCAGTCTTTTCTCCTTCACAACACCATGGATTATGACAGTATATGCGACTCACAATGTTAAGCTTAGTCAACAAACTAACACGACAACATAGGAAAACAAAACACTAGTTAGCTTAGTAGCTAGCCTTAATAAGTTTTTCATTTCTCAACCTGTCACGGTCGCCCCCTTCTGGCCGTAGTGGTTTCAGCCCTTCTGAACCCTTCCATGCTCTGTCTGCTTTACTGTTTCCCTTGGACATTAAATCCTTGTCATCCACCAATAGATCGCTGGGTTTTACTGTCAAATGGACAAAGATGTTGCCTATCAACCCATTAGGTTCTATTTTTAACCCAGAAACCTGTTTGTTTGGTTTGCTGTTGTACATTGGTTCTAGGTAGCGTATATATATATTAGATGATTCATGACTTTATGTTTTGCCTTGTCTCACCAAAGTCCTTTTGCTTTTTAAACGTTGCTTTTGATTAACATGACATTTACTTTAGCGATAGACCGATTTTATCTGCCGGTCGATATTTGTGCTTTTACGTGTATTGGCATCGGCCGATGAGGAAGCAGACGAGACCCTGCTGTTGGTGAGAATTTGGCTAGAGATGCAGCAGCGCCCTGAATGGACAAGTGTGTTAGCGATGGGGCCCGAAGTAAAGGCCTACTATTCCCAATGGGGCAACTTGGAGCTCCAGGACGGGGTGGCATACCGGAGATGGCAGGCCCCTGGGAAAGGCCATGACCTGCTGCAGTTGCTGGTGCCTTTTGTGCTGCAGCCCCAGGTCCTCCAGCTTGTCCATGGCTCAGTGGGGTCGAGGCACTACGGGAATGCCAAGACCCTCCACCCCCTTAGGAGGCAGTTTTACTGGCCTGGCTGTCGACAAGATGTGGAGCTCCACGTGCACTGCTGTGACGCCTGCACTCCCCAGAAGGGGCCATCGCAGTGCTCCCATGCCCCACTGTAGCAGTACTTAGTGAGGGCCCCGACGGAGTGAGTGGGAGTGGACATTCTTGGACCTTTTCCGGTCACAGACTCCGGCAACCGCTACGTACTTGTGGCCATGGACTATTTCACAAAATGGCCCGAAGCCTACGCTGTGCCAGATCAGAGTGCCACCACGACAGCAGAGAAGCTAGTGGAGGAGATCCCAGCTGAGCTTCACAGCAACCAGGGGCGGAACTTCGAGTCTAAAGTCTTCGGTGAGGTTTGCCGGTGGCTCGGCGTGGACAAAACGAGGACGACGCCGCTCCACCCACAGAGTGACGGGTTGGTGGAGCGCTTCAACCGTACACTGGCCACCCAGCTTGCCATCTTCACCAGTCATCATCAGCGAGACTGGGATAGACACCTGCCCTTCCTGTGGTCCTATCGGACTGCCTACCAGGAGTCTAGCCAGTGTACACCTGCCGCACTGATGTTCGGGCAAGAACTCCGGACCCCAGTGGATCTGGTGTTTGGGGCTCCGCCAGAGCCTGAGATTGCTGGCGGAATGGAGATGGACTACTACCGTCGACTGAGGGATCGCCTAGAGGTGGTCCATGACTATACTTGTGGAGCCCCAGCTAACTTTGGAGCACGACAGAAGCGGGCCTATGACACCCGGGGCTGAGGACAAGCCCTGAAGCCGGGAGACAAGGTCTGGGTTTACTGCCCCACCCGCAAGAAGGGTGTTTCTCCTAAGCTCCACAGTCATTGGCAGGGGCCTGGTGAGATCTTGGGGCGGCTGTCAGAGGTGGTGTACAGGGTGCGCATGCCTGGCAATAGGCGCACAGTGGTGCTGCACTGGGACAGGCTTTCACCATAACGCCCCCTCGCACCGCTTGTTGCTGGTGGGGAGAACAACAGCCCTATGTGTGCCGATCCTTGTGATTTGTCATCCAGTGCACCCTCTGTGAGCCCCAGGCGTCCGGTTCGACAGCGGCAGCGTCCTGGACACTTGAAGGACTTTGTGCTGAATGATGGGGTAGTCGGGGACGACTGATCCCTCAAGTGGGGGCTATGTAGCGATCTGGGTGCTTACTAATCACAAACTGCATTGTAGGTAGGGAATGCAAGGGATTATGGGTAATTCACTGTTCTGTGCTAAAAACTGTTATTTTAAGTGTTATGTTACATGAATATGCCTTGTTAATGGGATTAATGTTATGTGGTTATTTGACTGTTGAGTTATTGTGTTAAGGTAATGGGGAGAGTGAAAATTATCTAAAAGTGTGCCTACCATGACTGAGAATTCTATGGCCAGAGATGATGCTCACTGTTGAGATTTGAAAGCAATAATAAAAAGTGTGACTTTTTCTATAATCGAGCGGTATATGGGACATAGAAATTGCTCCAACAAAATCAATCTCTGTGTCACGGCAAATTCGTCTGCTCAGTTCCCCACACTATATTACACAATATCTAACTAGAAAATGCATATTATGGACAAAATATTAATGTGTATTTTTGGAAATTGGTTATATTGTCCATGTATTATTCATGTGTTCAGTAAAAACATATACTATATATTTTAAAAATAATTAAAAAATGTATTATTTTTTGGACAATTATTCATTTTGCCAATTATTCATTTGGCCAATTATTCATTTAGCAACCTGGACAAGTTACAGTTTTTCCCGATTGCTAAAACACTAAAAGTGAATGCTCATAACAAAGCGTCGAAACCATAACGTTTGCATGCATTTGGTACACTCAGGCACCAAATGAATAAACACAATGTCGGCATTGGCACCGTAAACAATTCTGTAACACACGGTGCAAAACACTACACACATCGTGCATGTGTTACACACTTTGGCCAATGATGAAACACTCTGCTGTTAGCACGTCCATTCAATAGTTAAAACACACATGACATTAGCAACACTCCCGCACACATCGTAAAACACTTAACCTGTAACTGAACACCAATCAGTCACTATATAATTCAGGTATGAGCACCTGTCGTGAGACAATCGTGAATATGGAGGCTGAAGGACCAAGGGAAGGGAGAAGATGAGGAAGAGACGGTAAGAGGGAGAGAAGAACGAGGAAGAGACGGGGAGGGAAGAGGGAGAGGAGAGACTGGTAAAAACCAGACATTGGGACTAAAACATCATCGGCCAAAGGACCATCGAGAATGTCGCCGGGCAGTGCGGGGGCAACATCACCATGTGTGCAGCCATTTGTGGTCAGGGGGTCTGGGATAATGTCAGTTCCCACCGGGCTGCTCTGGTCCGTGACTAATTCGCCAACCACGACCATTTCATGGTGCTGTACCTGCCCCCTTTTTCCCGGTCCTCAACCTGATAGGGGAATTATTTTCGGCATGGCGGTGGAAGGTCTATGACCGCCTACACCGCCTACACATGCACGTGTGCCACTCCTGTGAGCAATGGAGGTGGCATGCAAGACATCGAGGTGGGCTCGATCCACGGGTGGATACGCCACGCCCGGCAATATTTTCCCGTTGCCTGGCAAGGGAGAACATCGCCTGTGATGTGGAGGAGGTGACGTGGCCCGACCCCATTCGACGGAGTGATCCCTGACTTGTAATGGGAGTTGTTTTACTACCTGTACAATGTATCACTGAGGCTTGGTTTCGGGAATAAAAACGGTTTAATAACTACAAATGACAGAAGTGTCTTGAGTAAAGTTGACCAGTGTGTTGTGTCTGTTTGACTGTGTATTGTTCATGTGCATGTGTGTTAACTATCGATCTGAAGAGGGCCTTTTGAAGTCAGAGTGTTAAGTTTTGATTGCAGAATGGCAGTTTTGATTGTGGCCTCTGAAAATATGTTGCAATAGGACATAAAGTAGCACTCTGAAATAAATTGAAAGGTCACTCCAATTTTTGCCAACAAGGGCATTCAATTTGGACTGATGGCAATTGGTAGTGTAGCAAAGAATGGTATCAGAAACTGTCATTTTATAAATGATGAATTGTAGGCTTGTTCCATTAAAGTAGCCTATCATATATACTGTGAGTAATATACAGTTCAGGCCTATATAGTTACATGGTTTATAATACAGAACAAAAGTCAAGGTTGAAAGTTCATTACATTTTAGCACAGTCGATAAATATCTAGCTAGCTACAAAACAAAGTCAAGACTGAGCCCGCAGAAAATCGAGTCAGCAAATCAAGTTTGTAAGTTACAGTAGGGTTAAATGCTTTGCTCAGGGACAAATTTACAAAAAAATCCTAATCAGTTTGGAGATTTCCAGTAACTGGTTCAGTTAAGTTTCTGGAATTCCTGGAATTCTACACACTGCTACATAGTAACTCAACTCAATTAAAACAAGTCCAATAATCCTAACACTGTCAGTCTTAATATTAATAATAATAAGACTGTCAGTGTCAGACACTTTGGACATTCCCTACTATTATTATATAGCAGTTCATATATGAAATAGTCATGCTATGTGTCATGTAAAACAGCACATAGAACGTGCATTGATTTGTATTTTGGAGTATGTAAAAATTAACTAAATTAAAGATATGTTAATGACATAACAATAACATATTGTAACTCAGTAGTCTAAACAAGTTTCTGTATACTGTTAATTTTATCACTCATATTACATCCATCTGACATCTGTCTTCTGACGATGGCTCAGATTCACTGCTGAATTTGTCAAATAAGTCAGTCAGAAAAACACAGGGGCCATTACCAGAGAAGTTCAGGACAACAATCTCTACAGTATTATTGATCATGTACTGTAGTGCCGATATTTACTGTGGTACCCTACATTTCAGTTTGATAATGATGCATAATGGCTCCATAATGTTTCTCTTAACAAATACAATAATATTTTCTTCCTTTTAATCATAATAACATTAGAGCTAGCCATTGCAAATGGATGAACATGATCGGAGAAAGAATGTAACTGTACAGTACCTGCAATTATATCTGCATCTCCTGTACATGTGACAAACGTGAATTTGAACTTGCTTACATAATCTAATATCACACTAGTTGTCACCGGGTTCACTAATAGAAAGACATGTATGTTGGTTTCAGTACCAGAATAGCTGCATTATGTACTGTTTGCTGGTGTAATCTGGTCATAATGAAGGTTCTTTTTACTGGCTAAAGTTCAGTATAGCTATCTACTGTAGATAGGCAGTTGATTTACCATCCACATCCGTCGTCTTCGTGCTGAAGTATACTTCTAGGCTACTAAAGTGAAGGGTAAACCATGAAATGGATTCTGAAGATGAAAAAAACAGCCCGGTTTCATATGAACAGAGATCTGACTCTTGATATATGTGTATATATTGGGTATTTCAGTTTATTGTGTATATCTTAGTTTGTTATAGTCCAGTGTGTATGCACTGTAGTTTTATGTTATTCTAAATGTATCATATTAAGTGTGTGTGTGCAGCGTCTTCCTTTCTTTCACCTGGTACTGATTGGGGACTGAGTTGATCTAATCACCTAATCACTATCACCTGGTTGGCTCAGTTCCTATATCAGTCCAGGTGAAGAAGAGGAGGGCGTGGTTCATTATTGGAATGTCATATTTGTCTTAGAGTTCCATTGTTAGCAGAAGATCCAGCAGCGCTACTGTCAATGTTGGTTGTGAGAAGTGAGTCGCGTGTAGTTTGGAAGTGTAAGGCATACGCTCTGTATTTGTGGATAGCAGTCAGTGTCCAGTGCCACTGAAAGTGCACGTAGCTACTCAGATATATCTGTTGTGCACACTCGCTTGCGCTCTACCCTGCAACCTGCGTTCTGTAAGCCACCAGATCTGTGCTACAATGAATCTACCCAAATACCATCATACTGCATGTGTGCTCGTCTCTCCAAACCCATCAAATGTGACAGAAGAGATTACCATTTTCTTTACCAGTAACGTAACTGATTACAGTTACTTTTTTGTAATCTGATAATTGTAATCCGATTACTTGTAATCCATTACTCCCCAAACCTGACCAGTGATTTCAACCCAGGTATGCTGTGTGAATATCTTTACTATCTTTGTCCATTACTAGGTTGCCTTGTAGGCACTTTTGATTGTTTTTAGCTATTACTATTACCCAGTTATTTACATAGACCTGCAGTTCTGGAATTTGCTTGTTCAAATAAAGACTAAACAAGCCTCTATCTGCATTTGCCTCCTACCTTACCTGCAGTCATTACATTACTCCTACCTTACCTGCAGTCATTACATATATTTTATTAAATATCGTAACTCTTTCATCACTAGATAAGAATATTGTTTTAAATGTTTATTACAACATATGTTGGTGACATTGTTGTCAACCTAAGGAATGTGACTTAAAATGTGTGCTTTTGTGGGATGGTAATTCAATTAGCATGCTAACCTGCATTCACACAGACAGGTATATAGTTAGCCTAGATAGCCATTGCTCCCATCAATCTCTAAAACCCTCCAACCTTGCAGGGTTAAGTTGAAGTGAATTGTAAGTGTAACAGAGTTTAGTGATTACTTTGACATACATATACAGGTTCTTCTCAAGAAGTTAGCATATTGTGATAAAGTTCATGATTTTCCATAATGTAATGATAAAAATTAAACTTTCATATATTTTAGATACATTGCACACCAACTGAAATATTTCAGGTCATTTATTGTTTTAATACTGATGATTTTGGCATACAGCTCATGAAAACCCAAAAGGTTAATCTAAAAAAATTAGCATATCATGAAAAGGGTCTCTAAACGAGCTATTAACCTAATCATATGAATCAACTAATTAACTCTAAACACCTGCAAAAGATTCCTGAGGCTTTTAAAAACAAACAGCCTGTTTCATTACTCAAAACCACAATCATGGGTAAGACTGCCGACCTGACTGCTGTCCAGAAGGCCATCATTGACACCCTCAAGCAAGAGGGTAAGACACAAAAAGAAATTTCTGAACAAATAGGCTGTTCCCAGAGTGCTGTCTCAAGGCACCTCAGTGGGAAGTCTGTGGGAAGGAAAAAGTGTGTCAAAAAACGCTGCACAACTACAAGAGGTGACCGGACCCTGAGGAAGATTGTGGAGAAGGACCGATTCCAGACCTTGGATGACCTGCGGAAGCAGTGGACTGAGTCTGGAGTACAAATATCCAGAGCCACCGTGCACAGGCGTGTGCAGGAAATTGGCTACAGGTGCCGCATTCCCCAGGTCAAGCTACTTTTGAACCAGAAACAGCGGCAGAAGCGCCTGACCTGGGCTACAGAGAAGCAGCACAACAAAACAACAACACATTTTGCATATCATTCGGAAATCAAGGTGCCAGAGTCTGGAGGAAGACTGGGGAGAAGGAAATGCCAAAATGCCTGAAGTCCAGGGTCAAGAATCCACAGTCAGTGATGGTCTGGGGTGCCATGTCAGCTGATGGTGTTGGTCCACTGTGTTTTATCAAGAGCAGGGTCAATGCAGCTAGCTATCAGGAGATTTTGGAGCATTTCATGCTTCCATCTGCTGAAAAGCTTCATGGAGATGAAGATTTCATTTTTCAGCACGACCTGGCACCTGCTCACAGTGCCAAAACCACTGGTAAATGGTTTACTGACCATGGTATTACTGTGCTCAAT
>JACXGM010026953.1:0-14680 GCA_016801145.1 Umbra pygmaea
GTATGTCGCGTTGGAATGCTAACTTCTTGGTAAATTCGGGAGAAACTTACTACCGCAAGTTAACAAAATGTAATAAAATAAACATCCTAATGTATATTTTCAACGTTTTCTTTATAGCAGCTTGAAAGAACACATATTGAAGGAGTAAACTAGCCCAAAATCTCAAAATTGACCACTGCATGAAAAATCTATGTTTTTGTCTGCCGTGTCTCGCCTTAATAGTGGAAAAGGCACAAACAGTAGAGAATGTAAATCCATTGAACACAGTAAGCCAGGAACCACACTCAACAATACAATAATCACCGTAACATAGTATTACCTAACAATGCCCAACACCTTTCTCTAGTCTGGGCTGCTTATGTACAGAAAGCTAAACTAACTAATAGACCACGGCTGTACGTGATCATTAATCAAAGAGATCTACAAGATAACGACTTAACCTAAACCCTATCGTAGCAACAACCCAAACCAAAGAGAGGTGTCACAAACCCTTAAAGGGACATTTACACATATTTTAACAAAATACCACAATGCAATGCATTTGACACATATGGAAAATATAAGATTACACAAAATACCTAGAATTAAACTAAATATATATATATAATATATAAAGGAGTCCATGCTCAAAGTTCATGCACGCCAGCTCTCACTCGGCTGGGTGTGACAATTACATTCAGATTTTGTAATAATTCCCCTCAAAATAATTCCTTGCTCTCACACTCAAATAGTCACTGCTCACACTTGGATTTGCTCTGATTGTGCTCAATCTTTCTGCTTCGACTCAGATATGTTGTTGCTTGGATAGATTTCCTGCTCTCAACTTGAGCCTTTCTCCTCGCACTCAGGCTGCTTCTTGGCGCTTGCAAATCTTCTCCTCACTGATGTTTTCTTTGCTCTCCGATTGTTAGTATTACAGTGCTATCAAAATTCCCCAACCAATTGAATGTAGTGTTGACCAATGAAATGATCCCTGCCCCATTAAGGGTGTGTTTTTTTAACTTCAGAACATCCCTTGCAGGCGGGGATTGTACAGTAACTCCACGGCTCCTCCACTCCCGCCCTCCAGACATTTTTTCAAATATGTACTTTGCATAATTGCGACTTTTGAAATAAAAAGGCCAGTTTTATATATATATATATATATATATGTATAACTGGCCTTTTTATTTTAAAAGTATATATGCAACACTTTTTCCAGATTTGTTTGTCTTGATTCGCTGGTGTCAGCTTAGTGAGTATTTTACTGATCTTTGAACAAGCAGTGTTGATAAACTTTTGTGCAAGTCAACCCCACAATAAGGCCATTCCAAAAGCATCCAGTGCTAAAGCGAACATCTCTGTTACAGTAGACTACCGGGCTGTTTAATAGGTCTAGTACGCTGAGTGTGCTTTCGCCTCACACACTTCTGTGTTCCGGGATCTTCGGATTTACAAATGAAGCACTGTGCTATCGCTAAACCTTGTAAGTAAGGGACATGCAGTGAAGTCAGTGTTATTCACAAAGCCAGATTTGCTCACAAATAAAAATTAATCGGCTAATTCCCAAGTACAGCTTAATAAATATATATTTTTGTATTTATTACTGTAACATTTGTGTTGGTGGAGAGATGGGAGACCAGACAGGCAGTAGACGTTGTTGGTTGTTAAATGGACAATCGTGGGTAGACGATGTAGCAAGCAGACAAAGTAAAGAGTGCACAACGGTAGACGATATACTAATACATGTGCTTCATAGACACATGGATATACACTCACCTAATGGATTATTAGGAACACCCATTAAATTTCTCCTTAATACAATGATCTACTCAACCAATCACATGGCAGTTGCTTCAATGCATTTAGGGGTGTGGGCCTGGTCAAGACAATCTCCTGAACTCCAAACTGAATGTCAGAATGGGAAAGAAAGGTGATTTAAGCAATTTTGAGTAGGGCTGAACGATGTTGTGTTTTATCATCGACATCGCGATGTGCGCATGTGCGATAGTCACATCGCCGGAACATGCGATGTGAAGGAGGGTAGCACCCAATGACAGAATAGGTAGCACCATGGATAACACGCAGTTTACACAAGTTTGTTGTATGGTTTGTTGCTGGGGTGACATGCACGCTCCGCATGCCTGCACAGTGATTGGACTTTGTCTGGAGTGTTATAAATTTATGGCCACAAAACAAGGAAAAACCACCCATTTGTCTGATCATTTAAAATGGCACAACAAAGCTCTTTACGATGAATACAAAATCAAATCTCGATGTCAATCAAAACAAAACACTATTTGCGATGCCTTTGCTAGTGTGACACCTTAACAGAAAGGCTGCCATTACACGTTGCATTTGCTTAGCCGTGATTATGATGATTACCAACACTGTTTTACTTTGGCACTTTGGCTAAGAAAAGTTGACTTAAAAACAAAAGATTGTGTTTATAAAAGAAAAAGTTCTTTTATAAAAAATATTTATTTTCTGTTCTATTTTTATAAACCAATCAGGGAGAATGTGTACTGCTTTTCTTTTTACAGAGATCTGGTCTAATTTTGTAATAAAATATTAAGTGACATTTTTGTCACTTGTAATGAAGCTTGTTTATTAGTGAAATTATTAGTATCATGGAATGGTAATTATTGACTGTAGCCTACATTGATGGCTTGCAATATCGCAATATATATCGTTCGGAAACAAAATATCGCAATGTAATTTTTTTCCAATATCGTGCAGCCCTAATTTTGAGCGTGGCATGGTTGTTGGTGCCAGACGGGCCGGTCTGAGTATTTCACAATCTGCTCAGTTACAGCGATTTTCACGCACAACCATTTCTAGGGTTTACAAAGAATGGTGTCAAAAGGGAAAAACATCCAGTATGCGGCAGTCCTGTGGGCAAAAATGCCCTGTTGATGCTAGAGGTCAGAGGAGAATGGGCCAACTGCTTCAAGCTGATAGAAGGGCAACTTTGACTGATATAACCACTCGTTACAACCGAGGTATGCAGCAAAGCATTTGTGAAGCCACAACACTGACAACCTTGAGGCGAATGGGCTACAACAGCAGAAGACCCCACCGGGTACCACTCATCTCCAATACAAATAGGAAAAAGAGGCTACAATTTGCAAGAGCTCACCAAAATTGGACAGTTGAAGCCTGGAAAAATGTTGCCTGGTCTGATGAGTCTCGATTTCTGACATTCAAATGGTAGAGTCAGAATTTGGTGTAAACAGAATGAGAACATAGATCCATCATGACTTGTTACCACTGTGCAGGCTGGTGGTGGTGGTGTAATGGTTTGGGGGATGTTTTCTTGGCACACTTTAGGCCCCTTAGTGTCAATTTGGCATCGTTTAGATGCCACGGCCTACCTGAGCATTGTTTCTGACCATGTCCATCCCTTTATGGCCACCATGTATGACGTGTCACAAAGCTCAAATAATTTCAAATTGCTTTCTTGAATATGACAATGAGTTCACTGTACTAAAATGGCCCCCTCAGTCACCAGATTTCAACCCAATTTGTTGAATCAATGCCACGTAGAATGAAGGCAGTTATGAAGGAAAAAGGGGGTCAAACACAGTATAAGTATGGTGTTCCTATAAATCCTTTAGGTGAGTGTACTATGCTCTGTAGCGACATAGAAAGTTTGGCTAAATAACGAATACATATGCAATTATCTCTAACTACTATTATCTCTGTCTACTTACATACCGCTCCTACAGATAACGGGAACACAATATCCCACTGTATACACGTACCGACACACTCAGACAAACGTCACTTCTTGCATCAACTTATTTCATCAATGTCCGACATCTCTTTCTCAGTCTGTTTAGTTTATATATCCTATAGCTAACTAGCTAAGGTAACACAGCTGATGGTAATTACTGATCAAAAGCTAACGCCACAGTACACTGGCCTACCCCTAGTCTCGCATGAACAGACTGGTAGAGAGATGTCAGTTAAAGGTACACACACTAATATCAGAAACTAAACCACCATGTATAGCACTGAAATATATGAAACACATACAGTGCCTTGCGAAAGTATTCGGCCCCCTTGAACTTTTCGACCTTTTGCCACATTTAAGGCTTCAAACATAAAGATTTGAAACTGTAATTTTTTGTGAAGAATCAAAAACAAGTGGGACACAATCATGAAGTGGATCGAAATTTATTGGATATTTCAAACTTTTTTAACAAATAAAAAACTGACAAATTGGGTGTGCAAAATTATTCAGCCAAAGTTAATACTTTGTAGCGCCACCTTTGGCTGCGATTACAGCTGTAAGTTGCTTGGAGTATGTCTCTATCAGTTTTGTACATTGAGATACTGAAATTTTTACCCATTCCTCCTTGCAAAACAGCTCGAGCTCAGTGAGGTTGGATGGAGAGCGTTTGTGAACAGCAGTTTTCAGTTTTTTCCACAGATTCTCGATTGGATTCAGGTCTGGACTTTGACTTGGCCATTCTAACACCTGGATATGTTTATTTGTGAACCATTCCATTGTAGATTTTGCTTTATGTGTTGGATCATTGTCTTGTTGGAAGACAAATCTCTGTCCCAGTCTCAGGTCTTTTGCAGACTCCATCAGGTTTTCTTCCAGAATGGTCCTGTATTTGGCTCCATCCATCTTCCCATCAATTTTAGCCATCTTCCCTGTCCCTACTGAAGAAAAGCAGGCCCAAACCATGATGCTGCCACCACCATGTTGACAGTGGGGATGGTGTGTTCAGGGTGATGAGCTGTGTTGCTTTTACGCCAAACATAACGTTTTGCATTGTGGCCAAAAAGTTCGATTTTGGTTTCATCTGACCAGAGCACCTTCTTCCACATGTTTGGTGTGTCCCCCAGGTGGCTTGTGGCAAACTTTAAATGACACTTTTTATGGATATCTTTCAGAAATGGCTTTCTTCTTGCCGCTCTTCCATTAAGACCAGATTTGTGCAGTATACGACTGATTGTTGTCCTATGGACAGACTCGCCCACCTCAGCTGTAGATCCCTGCAGTTCATCCAGAGTGATCATGGGCCTCTTGGCTGCATCTCTGATCAGTCTTCTCCTTGTATGAGCAGAACGTTTAGAGGGACGGCCAGGTCTTGGTAGATTTGCAGTGGTCTGATACTCCTTCTATTTCAATATTATCGCTTGCACAGTGCTCCTTGGGAAGTTTAAAGCTTGGGAAATCTTTCTGTATCCAAATCCGGCTTTGAACTTCTTCACAACAATATCTCAGACCTGCCTGGTGTGTTCCTTGTTCTTCATGATGCTCTATGTACTTTCAACGGACCTCTGAGACTATCACAGAGCAGGTGCATTTATACGGAGACTTGATTACACATAGCTGGATTCTATTTATCATCATTAGTCATTTAGGTCAACATTGGATCATTCAGAGATCCTCACTGAACTTCTGGAGAGAGTTTGCTGCACTGAAAGTAAAGGGGCTGAATAATTTTGCTTGCCCAATTTGTCCATTTTTTATTTGTTAAAAAAGTTTGAAATATCCAATAAATTTTGTTCCACTTCATGATTGTGTCCCACTTGTTGTTGCTTCTTCACAAAAAAATACAGTTTTATATCTTTATGTTTAAAGCCTGTGGCAAAAGGTCGAAATGTTCAAGGGGACCAAATACTTTCGCAAGGCACTGTATATAAATAAATGAACCAAACACATACATGAGTCCAGTTCTCAGTTCATGTTAACGCCAGCCCACCCTGGGCTAGATGTTACAATTACATATATATTTTGGGTTTTGAGAGATGGTAATTTTTATTTTATTCTTATTTAAACCACATCTAGCCATAATGCTTTGAATTGTTTATTAATAAGGTAATTCTGGGTTCTGTTGCCACTTCTTAAAATTTATCAAAACATAAAATAGGGTTAACATTACAAAGAATAGACAATCAGTTGTCTAGAGAAACAAATTAAAAAGTAGTGAGAGAAACCACAAGTCACATAAATTATAATAATCATAATTGTTCATAAGAACAAGTACAGTACTGACATTTACAGTGATGTTTTTATACGTAAAAGATTGGTGGGGCACCAACCATTTCAAAAGACAGGCTACATACCAGTAAAACTACAACATTCTCTCTTGCTACTGATGTGTTTCTTGCTACACAAAACATGTTTAATGACAGAGATGGTGTGTGTGTGTGTGTGTGTGTGTGTGTGTGTGTGTGTGTGTGTGTGTGTGTGTGTGTGTGTGTGTGTGTGTGTGTGTGTGTGTGTGTGTGTGTGTGTGTGTGTGTGTGTGTCTGTATGTGTGTGTGGCCTTGTTTTTGTATGGTTGTGGGGCACTGAAATTTGGCAATGGCCCCACAACCAAACATAAACCTGACAGCAAAATGTAAAATTAGACCTTGTATGGACAGATTCTACCTTGCGCCCAATGAAGGGATTTGCGATTTATGGCTCAGGAGTTATACTATTGGGAATAGGGTTAGAATTGGGCTTATTATTAGGTTTAATTATTACTGATTAGGTTAAGGGTTAGGGTTAGGTATTATTCCAAGGTCAAATTTAGGCACTAATGTGAGCTTATTTAGGTTAGGGTTAGGTTCAGGGCTAGGAAATAGGGAACATGGATTTTTAGGTCAAAGATAGAAAACAAATTCTGATATGAAATGTGATATGAATAAACTCAAAAATATATGGACATAAAAATGAGATGCCCGGAAACATCTAAATGAATCAACCCAGTGAACTGAGAAGACCAACTAAGGTAAGTATCCTATCTGAAGATTAGCAGTACACACTGGGCTTGACGTGACATTATCACACTATGTTTTGCTCAGTCTGTCAGTAACCTACTGTAACTGTCAGATGCAGAGGATCTCTCTTTTGGCTCCTATCCTAAATGGCCTAAAATATTTTATTTTTGGCTGCAAATAAATAATGTTTAATTTGGAACTCTATCATAAAGATAAGACTCTAAACCTTTTTTACCAACATTCAAGAAACTCTATTAAATGTACTTCTTTATATTTGTATTGTTTTCTATGCCTGTCCCTTTCAAAAACTGTATGATTAAAGATTTCAAACCTAGGGGTATGGTTAGACTCCTTGCTCTCCATCCAGACCCACATAAACCATCTCCAGTCCAAGATCAAATCTAGGATTGGCTTCCTATTCCATAACAAGGCCTTATTCACTCTTCCTGCCAAACAAGCCCTTGTGAAAATGTCTACAGAACTGCCTCAAATTCTCTTCTTAGGAACTGGATGTAGTTTACCACAGTGCCATCTGTTTTGTTACCAATGCCCCATATAATACCACATATACCCCATGATAACATATATGCCCCATATAATACCCATCACTGCAACCTCTACTCACTAATTGGATGGCCCTCGTTACACACTCTGCACCTGAATCACTGGTACCATCTCATCCTTACTAGGCATAACCCCACTTTATCTAAGGTCATTTATCTCCACAGCATCATCCACTCTCAACCTGCACTCGAGTAGGTATATCTCTCTGGTTGCTACAAAGCCCACACCTCATTTGTCCGCCTCTCCTTCCAATTCTCAGCTGCTAATGATTGGAACGAACTACAAAAATCCCTAAAACCCGAGTACACCATCCCCATCACCAAATTTAAAACATTACTTTCGAATCTACTGACAGACCACTGCACATGTTGACTCTACCTTCTCTCTTTGCCCGTAAAATGCCTTAGTGCACTCATTAGGACCTTAAAGCATCTTGCACATATTCAACTGCACAGCTCTCTCTGTATAATTTGCACATTACTGTTCTTTAGCCATATGCTCATCATGTTACCCATCCTAGTGTTATTTCTCTTGCACTGCCACTTTACACTCTAAATTATCTACCTCTATTTTAGAACATTTTAGACCATATTTGCACTGAATGCACAGTATTTGTTAAATCCAATTGTATACCTTTTTGTGTGTAACTGAATACCTTAATGTTTGTACATTGTGTGAAACATTATGTCGCCATGCACCTTACGTCTTGCCAGGTTGCTATTGTATATGAGAACTAGTTCTCAATCGATTAATCTGGTTATTAAATAAAGGTGAAATAAAATTAAAAAATCAATAAAAATAAAAACACTGTGTGTTTACAGACTTTTTGGTTGTATAATTGGAATTATGCTGTCCTTCCTAAAGGTTTTTTAACCAGAATTAGTATCCAAACAACTTCACTCACAAATGACATGAGAGTAAGAAAATAGCCTTCTAGCTACATTAGTTAACAGAACAGGCATGAAGCACTGATTAACAAGTAAACTGTGAAATATAGAGAAAACAATTAAGTAACACAGTCCTAACCTTGAAGACGGACCCAAAAAAAACATTTAGAATTTATAAGTCTTCTTACCCATTAAATTCTAAATTAATTTTGATTAGTGCTTTTAGGCTTAAAGAGAAGCCAGATGACAGACACTGACTCTTTATAGCTGACATTGTTATTCAATTAATACATTTTTATTATGAGCCTGGTTGGAAAGATTGAGAAATTATGGAAAATGCAGCCCACGGGAATGAAATTACACTGTGACAAAATAATTAAAAGGCATGTCTAATTTAAATACTAGCCTGAGTAATTCACAGTATCCATATGAGCGTAGAGTGCAGGAATGGAGAAAATGCCGCCTGCACAGGTTTTAGAGTGAGATTACCTCAGGCGGATGTTACGAAGCCACATGATTGGACTTCAGTTCGTGTTTAGTAAGACAAGGAAGATAAAATATACAAGGCATACTTCAACAGTAGAATTAAAGGGGTGTCTACATTGTGTGTGCGCGGGCGTGTGTGCGCTACACATGCGTGTATGCACATTTGTCTATGCTTTGTTGTGTTCAGGTTATTTTCACTAGAGCCCTCATATTCAACATTGAACATTAAACTCCCTAACCTGGGACACCTGGTGAGTTCAAAACCAGAACAGATTACCAGCAGACTCTGGACCTCCTAATAGTAAGAGTTGAATGACCCTGCCCCAGAATATAACTTTTTGAACTACAGTTGTGCTCATAAGTTTGCATACCTTGGCAGAGATTTCGGCATTGGTATTGACAATATGACTGTTCATGCAAAACAACAGACTGTAATGTAAGGATAGTGATCATATGAATCCATTAATTAATACATAGTTGTGTGGCTCCCTTGTAAACCATAATGATAACAGAAATCACCCAAATGGCACTGATAAAAAGTTTACACAAGGTAACACACACAGGTTAAAATGGCAATTAACGGTTAATTTACCACACGTGGCATTTTAAACTCCAATTAGTGTCTGTGTAGAAATTGTCAATGAGTTTGTGAGCAGACTAGATGCTGAGCCATGGGGAGCAGAAAATAACTATCAAAAGACCTGCGTAATAAGGTACTGGAACTGCATAAAGTTGGAAATGGATATAGAAACATATCCAAAGCCTTGTAAATGCCATTCAGTACTGTTCAACCACTTATTAAGAACTGGAAGATTCAGGGATCTCTTGATACTAAGCCAAGGTAAGGTAGACCAAGAAAGATTTCAAGAGAAATGGGCAGCTATACCACTTCCAAGAATTTGGGGCCTCATAGACAACTATCACAAATGACTGCACACTGTCATTGCTGCTAAAGATGGCAATACACCGTATTGAGAACTGAGGGTATGCAGACTATTGAACAGCTTAACAGCTTAATCAATCTGTTTTATATCAACTATCTACAGGCTACCTAGGCTATACACAGTGTTTATTAATGAATTCCCTGCATTCTTATCTGGGCTAGTAGTAGTCATGGCAAATTAACTTACAATTTGTGGTGATTAGGAGAGAGAGAGAGAGAGAGAGAGAGAATGCTTAGTGTTATTTATTGTAGGCGTTGGTAGCCGGTTTTGGGGCCTTCAGCACAGGGGTTGGTGGCTCCCATTTCAAACATTGTGGTTCCAGGCCAGCCATTTTGACTGTCATGACAGGATGAATGAATGCTCATTTGCCTCTTCCCTGACATCTTTGAAATAGACGAACGCAATAATTAATACTATGCATTGTCTGGATATACTTATCAAAAAGCACGTAAACAACACAATGAAACTCCAAGTCAATCACACTTCTGTGACATCACACTGTCCACTCAGAAAGCAACACTGATTGACAATCAATTTCACATGCTGTTGTGCAAATGGAACAGACAACAGGTGGAAATTATAGGCAATTAGCAAGACACCCCCAATAAAGGAGTGGTTCTGCAGGTGGTGACCACAGTCCACTTCTCAGTTCCTATGCTTCCTGGCTGATGTTTTGGTCACTTTTGAATACCGGCAGTGCTTTAACTCTACTGGTAGCATGAGACTGAGTCTACAATCCACACAAGTGGCTCAGGTAGTGCAGCTCATCCAGGATGGCACATCAATGTGAGCTGTGGCAAGAAGGTTTGCTGTGTCTGTCAGCGTAGTGTCCAGAGCATGGAGGCGCTACCAGGAGACAGGCCAGTACATCAGGAGATGTGGAGGAGGCTGTAGGAGCGCAACAACACAGCAGCAGAACCGCTACCTCCGCCTTTGTGCAAAGGACACCGTGCAGGACGTTTGGCATTTGCCAGAGAACACCAAGATTGGCAAATTCGCCACTGGTGCCCTGTGCTCTTCACAGATGAAAGCAGGTTAACACTGAGCACGTGACAGACGTGACAATGTCTGGAGACGCCGTGGAGAACATTCTGCTGCCTGCAACATCCTCCAGCATGACCTGTTTGATGGTGGGTCAGTAAGGGTGTGGGGTGGCATTTCTTTGGGGGGCCGCACAGCACTTCTTGCTGTCTGAAAATGCATTTCCTCCGAATCCTTCCATTTGCCACATCTTCTAACAGCGCAAGATCAGCCATTGTGCATCATTACGCATTGTGATGGCATGGCTTTTAATAACCATTTGATTGTATCTGATAAGGTACATATGTTGGTATTAATGTAAATGTAAATCGGAAAGAATTTTGCGCAAATTGAATTTCTTGCACCTTTCAAAATGGTTAAGACATATGATGGAACACATTTAAAAATAAAACGAATTAAAGGCATATATATGAACTCCATGATTCCGTAGCTGATGACATTTATACTATGAAAACAACTTTCCCCTGTGGACAATGAAGACATATCTATCTATCATCTATTTATCTATCTATCAAATCTAAAATATATCTGCTCCGCCAGATGGACACATCGACAAGAATATGAGTTTTAAACATGTTTCTGTTCTGTTTACTGTATTATTTATATGGATGATTTACATAACCTGCCAATATAATTACGGAACATATTTTAGTGTTCTTTTTGCAAATATGTCTTAATTTGCATTTAAATTGGCTACAATCTTGTTTTATTTTATTTGTATTTCACCACAGGCTGTTAATTGTGAGAATGGCTTTGTGAAATGTTCATATTATTAATGAGAGGCAGTATTTCGATTTTGTTTACACAACGCTCTGCAGTTTCAGAAGGTTTCATGTGTTTCATCCATCTGCCGTCGGTGTCGCCATTTCTCATTTCACCTGTTTTTTTGCGTACGCATGGGTCAGAGTTGCCATGAAGGACTGCACATTTTCCCGTCAAGTTTGCTCTTTATAAATCCCATTTATTGCATAGAGAGTGGCGTACATCTTTTTTGTGCGTACGCCACGTTTATAAATGAGGCCCCAGGTCTGGGAGGACATCCCTCAGGAGACCATCCGCCACCTCATCAGGAGCATGCCCAGGCGTTGTAGGGAGGTCATACGGGCACGTGGAGGCCCCACACATGACTGAGCCTCATTTTGAATTGTTTTAAGGACATTACATCAAAGTTGGATCAGCCTGTAGTGTGGTTTTCCACTTTGATTTTGAGTGTGACTCCATATCCAGACCTCCATGGGTTGATAAATTTGATTTCTTTTGATAGTTTTTGTGTGATTTTGTTGTCAGCACATTTAAAGACGAACGTATTTCATAAGAGGTCATACGGGCGGTCATACGGGCACGTGGAGGCCACACACATGACTGAGCCTAATTTTGAATTGTTTTAAGGACATTCCATCAAAGTTGGATCAGCCTGTAGTGTGGTTTTCCACTTTGATTTTGAGTGTGACTCTATATCCAGACCTCCATGGGTTGATAAATTTGATTTCTTTTATCTCATCTTAAGTTGGTCTCAACTGCTTAGTAAATTACTTTTAAGATAAAACTATTTCTGCAATTTAACTAAGTGCAATTTAGAAGTACTCTTAGTGCTGGCATAAAAAGAGAAAAGCTTGGGTCCTGAACTATTACTAAACAAGTGTCAAATTAGCTGCTGAAATTAGCAGGGATTCAACCAGCTAGCAAGGCTAGTTCACATACTCTGGTCAAACAGTTAGCTAACATACCAGCTGCCTGGACACATATATTCCCCGGCAATGACGAGATGATTTACTGTACACAGGATGGTCTACTCCCACGTTGATCAGTCTGTAGACACTCCTGGGAGATGTGAATCAATGTGGCAACTGTCCACTTCTGTAGCTACTTCAGCGAGCATCTGAATCAGTGTGTTGAGCGAGTGCATGAATCACAATGTTCGGTAGTTATATTTTTTTATTTGATTAGCTGGTCTATGGCAGTGCCTTCTGAACTACCAGTATATGGGGAACTCTAATGACCCTTTGCTAAGCCCCGCCCTCCTTAGTTACTGTTGCTACGCCTGACAAGGTTTCTTGCCTGGCACGTCTATTACAGTACGTATGCACCGGTGTCAGACATTCCTAAGGAGATAATAATTATTCATTTTTGGCAGGTGAAATATCTGAGAGACCAAGACAAAACGGACTGCAGTATGCATTCGAGGATATATCCACGACATAATATACAACCGATTAGAGAATAATTTAATAAAAATGGAAGCTTAGCCCTATAGATCCCAGCGCAAGCAGCAGCCGCCATACGCTGACCATTCAAATAGGAAACACACAAATTGTTCGCATGTTTCCCTCGCTCGAAAGCTTGACAGACCTCCAGTGCCTAGTGACGGTTGCTAAACCACGATTGGCCTGTGGCTGTTTTTGGGCCTGGCTTAGCGAATGGTCAATTGATTCCTCTACCTGTACCACTGGAGAGGCAGCTAGCTCCCTCAGCGCGACGTGGACGTCCAGTAGAGTCACGTGGATGCCGTCACTAGAGGGAGCTTCGAAGCTGAGGTATAGCACGATGGATCTTTGAGCGACTTGGACGTCCAGTAGAGTCAGATGGATGCCGTCACTAGGGGGAGCTTCGGAGCAGATGTACAGCACGATGGATCTTTGAGCGACGTGGACGTCCAGTAGAAGACTTGGACGTCCAATAGAGTCAGATGGATGCCGTCACTAGAGAGAGATTTGGAGTGGATGTAGCTTGTTAGTGGATGTAGCTTGTTAGTGGATGTAGCTTGGTAGTCTAGCTGGATACATGCTGAAACTGCTGATGAGTGATCTTTTGCAGCACGGTAGTGATGGAAATTGCGACTCTTTTTAATGACTTTGATCTTTTGAGTTTTTCAGTAAAAATAACTATATCTTTCTAGGAATTTCGTTCATTTGAATCAGTAATGAGAGCACGCCGGATCCCCCTACCACAAATGAGAAATTGCTCACCATTCAATTGAACAATTAGACAGAGTATGTTTAACTTGTCTGGATTGTATAAAGCCTTAACCTGTTCATCACCAGCGGTCCCGGCCCTGGGATCTTTTCGCGCACGTCACATACATTGATTGTAAACATATTGTAAACATGCGCGAAACCCGTCATGTTATATACTGCTAGAACGGCAAGGATCTTATCTGTAAAGATATCCAAACTGTTTTTGCCACAAGCAAATAATATAGATGCATGGATTGCATAAACTCACAACAACAAAATTGACTACCACATTTTCAGCACTGCTGATGCGACGTATATGTGATCAATAAACAAACATTTCCCAACCTAGCCACGAAAGCCATATGGCATTCGAAAGCCACTATTCAGACCTTTACAAAAATGCCAGCCTTTTTGTTCTAGCCCAAACAGGCACAAAACAGTCCATCAATATATTGCCAAAAACGTTTTCACATTTTAAAATCAATACAACAACTTTTCCCTATATTGTATGATTTTTTATTGTAAAACGTGGTTTCTGGTCAACTAATTCCACTTGGCTAGTTATTTCAATGCCTTATAGACATTCTGGATTAGTTTAGGCTTCTATACATTGTGCATAATGCATAATCACACTGGTTTGAACTTGACTGCTTCTCAACGCTCAAAGCACAACATAAGGTCTCTCTCCCCATCTACTGATAAAATGAAGTAACACATCGTCCTAAGCTGTTTTTCACTGTATTCTGGTGAGAAAGACCTTTCCATAGAGGTATCACATGTTAAAATCGACCAATCAGATCCGGATATATTTAAACGCGTATCTGTTCAAAGTAAGTTTTCTGTTTTGTTCAGTTACGCACGGTTTGCGCATTGTGGTTATAGTGCTCTCGGTCTCTCTCGGTCTTTGACGGATTACAACATAATTTCTCAACATGGCAGGTTCTAGCAAGAAATATTCAGTTACATAATCTTTGGTACTGCTAGCAAAGGAAAATTGGACTGTAAATATTCTCCCTGACTGAGACTCTGACGATTCCATTGGAGTTACATGAGGAACCATTTTGATAACAACATGAACCAACGGAGCACCTGTTCA
>JACXGM010026954.1:0-14680 GCA_016801145.1 Umbra pygmaea
CTCTCTCTCTCTCTCTCTCTCTCTCTCTCTCTCTCTCTCTCTCTCTCTCTCTCTCTCTCTCTCTCTCTCTCTCTCTCTCTCTCTCTCTCTCTCTCGCTCTCTCACTCTCTCTCCTATCCTTCACTGGTGGTTGTCTCAGGCTTGTTGTCTTGGCAGTATTTCCTATTCGTCTGGCAGCTAGATTTAGCTGAGTTTGGGTTTCAACATGGATTTCTTCCTTAAGTGATCTGTTCTCAGCAGGACAGATAGAGACGTCTTGGCTGATGCCGTGACAGCTTTACTGTGGGGAACGGCTTAACACAACAGCATTAGAATAACCCAACATTGAGAACAAACATTGTAACTGTCTCAGGACATAAGGAAAAATTCATTTGCAGCTAATTATTTAGGCTACACACCTTCACACATGCATACACACACCCTCACACCCTTATAGTCCACTGTATCCTACCATTAATGTTTTCCACAGGCCCAGGGGCCACCTCACTCAATGCATGTTGGTCCTAAACAACACCAACCCATGGTCCTGAATTAAAACCATGCATGGTCTGATGTACCAAGCAGAATGTAATGGTTCGGTTTTGTGATACATGACACAAAGAGAGAAAGGGGATGAGTAAGTGAGACAGCAATTGTGTCATATCAAAGAAGACATGTTCTGTTGACCCTTTTTAGAGTGCCCTCGATTTGCACACTGTCATACACAAACACACATTTCTGTTTTCTATCCTTGTACTGATCTGAGACTTAACCCTGAAACAGAAATCCATGTTCCCTATAGCTAAGCGCTCATTGACTTTTAGTTATTGAAAGTGTTCTCCAGGGGCCTATACTACGAAGCAAGTTCAACATGCCCTGGATTTATTTGCATTACCTGGCTTCACTGAACCTAACAATTGTGATCTAGATACGAGATGTCACGACAGTGGTTATCAATTTGATAAATCAACCCAGGATTTCCCAATCTAGTGATGAGCGCGTTCACATAAAAGGGGCGGTGTGTGCACCATTCGACATATCGCAGACACGGACAAGTCTATGAGTCGAGAGCCGCATATTTCGCTAAACTGTAGTAAATGATAATTTTAGAGAAATATGAAGAGCATAAAAATATAAAGCCGGAATTGCCACCTGTGTATTTATAAATGCCTCAGGCTTATCAATCACTGACTATTACAATTGTGTATTCTATTGAACCAATGTGTTGCTTCATGCTGATCGTGTATAGGTAAAAGTTTTATTTATTGTATTCTGTCATATGCAACCCTGACAGTGTTAAACGGTCATGGGAGCAAATAAAAATATACAGGGTGTGTAAATTCATCAAATGTCAAAATACTTGGTTTTTCAAAAAGTAGTACTATAGGAGTAAATAGTAAATGTATGTACTATATAGTGAAAGTGGATACATTGATTTTGGTTCGTATCAAAGAGACCATGCATTAAAATACCTGTCACAAACCATCGCAACAATATGCATAAAGTCTGTGGAACTGTAAGCGCACAACTTCGATGTATGCACTGCACAGGCACATACGGCTCAACAAGCTGACAAAGACACGTCACTACTTCTGCTGAGAATCTATATATTTCATAAAGATTCTCATCAAAGAAAGCCAATGGCAAC
The DNA here is from genome assembly GCA_016801145.1 of Umbra pygmaea. Lineage (NCBI taxonomy): Eukaryota > Metazoa > Chordata > Actinopteri > Esociformes > Umbridae > Umbra > Umbra pygmaea. Next base: position 1,628 of record JACXGM010026954.1, read on the forward strand.
TCCCAGAATGGTGACACATTTTTCAATCGAGAATTGATTGGTCAGTAGGCAGTGCTTTTGTTCGGGTAAATCGGTATTCTCGACTATAACCTGCTCCGGAGCAGGTTAGGTTAGGTTCGCAGCATAAGTTAACATTAGGGTTGGGTCAGATTACTTTGAAATCTAATCCATTACTGACTACAACTTACATGGATATTTTTGTAATCAGTAACGTAATCAGTTGGATTACCCAAAAACTTTAACGTAATCTCATTACTTTAGGATTACTCTTAGATCACTTCAATTGATCTATGAATTCTCATTTTATTTTTCTCTTTATTATTTCATTGCATCTAAGAAATCCTTTTGCTCTCATTAAAGCTTTCCTGTGTGAACTAACTAAAAACGTTATTAACTAAAAATGTATTACTTTCTTTACTCTGAACATATCCATTTCTCATAGTATAGACTACTACCGCAGAACACTTCTGTTTTAAAGTGTAACTCTAGCCAAAATGCAACCTAAGGTCTTTTTTTGAATGTACAAACTTCAAAAGTCAAACTTTTGTTTAAAAGCATAATTAGGACAGAAACTGCACAGATATTCCCTATTTTTGGTTTTCCTCAAATCACTTTTGAACAGGAGTGCTAGGGGCACTAATATGATAGCATCAAAATTGCTATTTTTAAAACACTAAGAAGGCTCCACACAACATGAAACATTGCTCGAAGTATCACCAGGGGCTGTACATATGATCTCGAGCATTGATAAAAAAAATTGTGTACACAGAGTTAACTAAAATGAAAGGTTTTGTACAACTCACCTTAGCAGTTTGTCTTTCTGCTGGCTGCATTTTTCATGTTGTGTCGAGCCTTCTTAGTGTTTTAAAAATAGCGATTTTGATGCTATCATATTAGTGCCCTTAGCACTCCCATTCAAAAGGTGATTTGACCGAAAACAAAAATAGGAAAATCTTAAAAGTGGCGTTTCCATCCTAATTATTGGCGATATTGCCAACTAGTAAACGCATATTTCACAACTGAAACGATTCCATCTTTCGATGTTCATGGCTCCTCCATCTTGAGTTTTGAGTTGAAACTTTTTCTTGTCAAGAAACTAAACAGGCAATTGGATGATAGTGACATTTAGTGGACAAATGAATGCATTGCTTGTCAAATTAAATTAAGTTTAAAACAAGGCTATCATAAAAAAGTTGCATTGTTTGCCTGATAAAATGTAATCAGGTAATCCTGAACAATGTAACAGTAATCTGATTACACATTTTTTTGTAATCTGGGCTGATTATAGTTACTTGATTTTTGTAATGTGATTATGTAATCCAGATAACATGTAATCCATTACAACCCAACCCTGGTTACCATGGTGATGAAACCCGGTAACAGGTGACCCAACGTCGTGATACTGAAAACCCAGGGTTAAACCTGAAGTTACCTCGCTAACCTTACATCTTGCTTCGTAGTATAGGCCCCAGGTGTATTGAATCGGACCAGGCTAAGGTTTCCACAATAAAAATACAGTTTATTACAATATATAAAATATAACTGCAGAAGGAGGAATCCATAAATAATGGAAGAACAAGGTCAGGTAGAGTCTAGTACACAATGCAGGTAGTCAGGCCAGGCACAAGGCAGGGTAGTCAGAGCAAGCAGATCAGGTACACTGGAGAAATATCACAAGCACAAAAGGGATAATCCAAAAACAGGTTGATCGAGAAACAGAATTAACAAGGTCGACAATCAAAGTCAGAATAAAGTGCTCAGTATGTAGGAATGCTCACAAACAATACCTCGCAATGAGGAAAACAAACAGACAGATATAAATACACACAAAGGATAACATGTAACAGGTGTTCTGAATACAGGTGATTGGAATCTGGGCTTGAGGGATGCGTTCATAGGGAGTCAGGATGTTGGGGATTGCTTGTGTCCAGGGAGCAGGAAAACACACGGGCATACATATATAAGGGAAAACACTGGAAATAAAGCAAGACCTAACTCAAAGAATGAAACAAAACAGGACAGGACACAGGATATAGGGACATCGTTACACCAGGCAGATCTGATTTATATATATATAGCACAGGATTAAAATTTAACAATTGTAATGTGGTTAAGGTTAGTGTTAAGGTTAGGTTTAAGGTTAGATATGATTAAAGACAGCGAAATCTTTACTCATGTGAATATTTTTGATGTCAAATGATTTCTGCTTCCAAGGAGAACACTTTTTAATACCTAAAACACTAATGAGCATTCCTAAGCCCTAAACTTAACCTGAACCCTAATCTCAATAATTTAACTATTATGCCTGAACTTAATCTAGCCATAACACCTAACCCGAAACATAACCAGTAATGACTAAACCTAAACGTAACCCAGGTCTTCACATGCACACACAGATGTAGATCACAGTCACAAACACTTATAAACACATAGTATATTGGTAAAGACTGACAAACACACACCCACACACAGGTACACATCAAGAAACATGCACTCTGACAGACACGCACACTGTACATAGGTACACACACAAACATAGACAAACACTCACACTGTACATAGGTACACACAAATCGCCAAGCACACAGCCTACAGTGACATGTTCCTCAACTGATAGGGAAGAAGATGTAAAGGCAAAATAAAACATCGCTACAGGGCAACAGGGCTTTACAGAAGGAACACACACATATACACACAGACACACACACGCAAGCACGCACGCACGCGCGCACACACACACACACAAACACTACAATAGCCCCCCCACCCAGACACATACTAACTCACAGCTACCAAGTCTCATAAGTGAGAAGGGCCTCTGACAGAATGTGTAATCATGTCTCTGCCACCGTAGCTGAGGCCGTTAAGGAGATGTATGGAGGTGATCCGCCCAGCCTGATGACCACTGGTTCAATAGACCCCAGGAGGCTGCAGAGCTCCCAGACCTTCACACCTGCCTGTATCACTGTTTATACATCCTGAATGAGTCCATGACCCCAGGCCACATTTAGACTGGTACATGGAGACCCACGAGGGCTAGGACACATTTAGACTGGTACAGGGAGGCCTATGAGTGCTTGGACCCATTTAGACTGGTACATGGAGGCCCATGACGGCTAGGACAAATTTAAACTGGTACAGGGAGGCCAATGAGGACTAGTACCTCGTTTCGACCAAAGTTGGCTCTAGTTCTGAACTAGTGCTGGTTCACAGTTGGTTCAACTTGCAAACCTTCTCAGGATCTGTTTGTTTTCCCACATACTGGAGAGCCCAGAGAACGATGTTGTTACGTCAATGTGTACGTCGCCATACTTTTTAACCTATGGTCTTAGCTTTCCCAGAAATGCTAGCACCAACTTCAAGCATAGCAACTACAATGGCAGACTACATCGTCTTTCTGCAAATGTTTCTCCCAGCTTTGCGATCCTATATTGGGATCAGAATAATCTTTCTTCATACTTTTTACAATTTTCTACTATCTTTCTAGTTTTTAACAATGGTGGTCACAACTTTTCTGTCATGTTGTTGGTCACAATAGCCCCAGCCCCTGACATAAGAAAGCCTTGGTAAAAGAATGGTTCTAGACCAGCAAAGAGTTGGTGCCACTCTGGAACCAGTTTTCCTGGCCGAGAGCCACTTCATTGGCTGTCAAAACACATAGAACTGATTCAAAAAAGGCACCGGAACCAAACTTTTCCAGTTCTTTCTTTAGACGAAAAGGGGTATAGGAAAAGGGAGGCCTATGAGGGCTAGCACCCATTTAGACTGGTACATGGAGGCCCGTGAAAGCTAGGACCCATTTAGACTGGTACAGGGAGGCCTATGAAAGCCTGAACACATTTAGACTGGTACAGGGAGGCACATGAGAGCTACGACCCATTTAGACTGGTACAGGAAGGCCTACGAAGGCTAGAACCCATTTAGACTGGTACACAAAGGCCTACGAAAGCTAGTACCCATTTAGACTGGTACAGGGAGGCCTATGAGGGCTAGGACCCATTTAGACTAGTACATGGAGGCCCATGAGGGCTAGGACCCATTTAGACTAGTACATGGAGGCCCATGAGGGCTAGGACCCATTTAGACTAGTACATGGAGGCCCATGAGGGCTACGACCCATTTAGACTGGTACAGGGAGGCCTATGAGGGCCTGAACACATTTAGACTGGTACAGGGAGGCACATAGGGCTAGAACCCATTTAGTCTGGTACATGGAGGCCCATGAGGGCTAGGACTCATTTAGACTGGTACATGGAGGCCCATGAGGGCTAGGACTCATTTAGACTGGTACAGGGAGCCTATGAGGGCTTGAACACATTTAGACTGGTACAGAGAGGCACATGAGGGCTTCGACCCATTTAGACTGGTACAGAAAGGCCTACGAAGGCTAGGACCCATCTAGACTGGTACAGGGGGGCCTATGATGGCTAGGACCCATTTTTCAAAGTACAGGCCGCACCAGGAGCTGTTCCTACAGGGGATGCTGCAAAAGATAACAGATATTCAATGAAGGATTTCACTGGTAGCTGGTCAACCATATCAGATATCTTTAAATCGATGCTGCTACTGTATCTCCAGGCTCTGCATCTAACCCCCCACTGCCCTCCATTTGCTGTAGGGATGTCATTGTGAAGTTGATACTAACTGAATTGTCATGTTTACATAGCAGGTGACCCCGGGGCTGTGTCGGCTCAATGGAAAGGGCGTCTTGTCCTTATGAGTGCCAAGGACAGTGTGATGTTAATACGGTACTGTTTTTGACTAAATAGGCCTATTGATTCAGATATTCTTTCATTAAGTAGAGTTGTGCTTGATCAAAAACATACAAATTAGCATGTGTGTGCACATATCTACACACACATGCACACACACACACAGTCCGTGTTTCAACAAAGGGACTCTCGAACAACGAATGATAATTCTCCAATGGCTGTGCTTGGGCCCCTTCCAGGCATCTCCATTATGGGGGGCTGGAACACAAATGAGACTCTTTTTAGCCTTCATCAGCAGCACACACTCAAGGTCATGCCTAATTTGATGTAGAAGTCTTTAAAATATTCATGGTTGACCCCAGGTGCAATTTACTGTATGCCGTCTGTAGCTTGGGGACAGCAGGCCCTTGTTAGTCCACATTATGAGATCTGGAGAGAAGCAGCGCAGCTCCAGGCAGGTTGGATAAGACAAGGAGAAGAAAGGAGAAGGTGAACAACTTACTGTGCCGTTAAGCTGCTGACAGTCAGGACCAACACAAACCATAACGAAGGAGCTCTGGGAGTATATAGGGATTTGCTATTGTTATGGCAGGGGATTTTTTCTATTCCAAGGAGAAGACAGTAATTTGCATTCACACTTGTGGGGTGGTTTTTGAACCAATTATAAACTAGCCCTAGGAATGTGTTATTTTATTGATACATTTAACTGTAGGGTTTTAACTAGAAAGGCTGACAACTGGTCTGTCTCTTTGGCATACTGTGTTCAACATGGCTCATTAGAAACATCTGTGTTGAGCTAGCTAAAGGTCTCCAGAATGTATTAGATTAGACCTCAATACTCATACTGCACTGGCACCATGATGGTGATACTGGAGGGGAACATCTGACAGATCTTTGATAAGTACTGCAGTAGATCAAACACAAGTTTCATGGCCATGGTTAGAGACCCACAAACAGCTGGCTGGTGCATTTTATTACATGTATTATTCATTAGACATTGATATGTGCAGTACAGTAAAACACCTTAATATTAAATCTACACATACAAAAGTTCATGCATAAATACATATTTGCATTTATGTATATTGAATAATATGTTTTGTTTCCTGCACTGTGGATGAATGTTTATGTTGATTTGTAAGCAGTTAGCAAAATCTCTCATGGCAAATTTGGAGTTGTTCCAGTCCACTCTAAAGTCATGATTAAAAAAGGTTATAAACACAATCATGCCATTGTCCACATCGCTGAGGTAGAGTGGTGGGGTACGAAATGAGATAATAACAGGACACGTTGCCTCCTAGGACAAGTGTGGGATGGTAACAGTGCTCACATGGTTTCTTCAACCATATTTTCATCAGACTGCTCGTCCAACACGGAAGCCTTTAGTCAGCTTATGCACGGGAGAATTACGTTCACTAACTATACTTCCGCGGTTGAACACACAAGCTGCCGATCTGGAAACAAAGTGTCGCTGGTAAGCGACCTGGCAAGGTACATTAATCCAAATGATCTATTCCTTGTCCCTGGCAGCTCTGTGTCAATCTGCCTCCTACTAAAACTTAGCAGATTTTATTATTCTTAAGTTGTAATGTTATTATTGAACTCTGTTTTTCACCACCTATATGTATATGCTAATGCATGTTATATTGGTTATTTTGCACTTTAGTGTGCATTCAATTGAATTGATTTATTAATCAATATGTCTGTGTGTATCTTACTTCTTTATTTGTATTTTGGTTCACAATATCTGATATCTTTGATGTTCAAGGATTCAAGTAGGTGTTGTAATGGCCTAGAGATCAGTATTGCACTACTACTGCCACCTACTGTTGTTAAAATTGAAACTACAAGATGTACTAACATTGTTCATTTGATGGTTCCATTACGGTTCTATTAAACACTTTGCAATGACGATGTTTACTTGCTTTATATTATTCCTGATATTGATGCCAATTTATATTCTGCTACTTCTGATTGGAAAACCAGCCTCACACATTTGTGAGGAATGATTTGTCAATGTGAGTCTTTCCCAAACAGGGGTGCTAGGACTCACTGTGGTACTTGATCTTGAGTCATGACATCTTTAGCATAATGACAAAAATTGACTTTAAGGGGACGCCGGGCCGAGCAAAATTCATTTCGGTGTAAAATAATGGAAAAATTTGGGAACTTCTGTTGCAACTGAGCTTGAGCTACAATTTTGTGCTTGTTTAGGTTGGTTTTGAACGATAAATAACAACAAAACTTTGTATGAAAGATACCAACTGTCTCCTTGGCCTAAAATATATAGCAAACACCCTTTGTTGAGGAGAACTCAGCATCGTGAATGGAAGTTTCCTGTCCATGTTTCACCTCTACTGCTTAGGAAAATGTTCAGGGCTGAGTCTCTCTCCCTATATGATTAATATATAAATTAACTATATAAGTGTGTTTAACATCCTAAAATAAATTAGCTATTTTAATGTATGGCACTATCCTACTCTCTCCTCTTCTTTTCTCTCCTTGATGTGGGCCTCTCTCTCTCCTCTCTCCACCACCTTTCTGCTGGCCTGGCTGATTGAGCATCATAGAGATCCAGATCTACTGAGCTATCTCTCTCTCCTGCTGTCTGTTATTCTATCCTTCCCACAGAAGTGTTACATAACATTGCAGCTCTGCAGTAGGAGCCCATTTGAAAACACATCAAACCAGCACTATATTTAGGCAATAAGATGAATTAAGGTGTTTGGGTATATGGTCAATATACTTAGGCTAAGAGATTGTCTCAGGCATGGCACAACACAGGCAAATCACTCAAATTAGTCATGGTATACTGGCCATACACCCTGAACCCCTCAAATGCCTCATTGTTATTATAAAGTATTTCTATGATCTTTTGTCTTTAAAAATCTGGGTGTTTTGAACACTGAGTACTGTTGGAGAAAGATTTTTGTTGTGAGATTATTGGCTGTATACAACACATCAATCAATCAATCAATCAATCAATCAATCAATCAATCAATCAAAATGTATTTATTGTCAAAGCACAGACAACCAAATACAAAACATTACATAGCACAGAATTCACTAGAACACCACAGCGTTCTATTCAACCCACAACATTTAGGCCTGTCTTTTTTGAACCAGTGGCTGTGATGTGGTGCTTGGGGTAGCCTATGGGGTGGCCAAGATTCTGCAGGGGGTGCACGTGGCCACCCCCTGCCACTCTCTGGCTTCGCTAATGCGCTCATTCCTTCGACATATCACGCGAGTCCAACCATTACCCCTGGGGAGACAAACCTGCAACTCGTCGGTGAAGAGCACTTCCAGACTTGCCCAATCCTGTCTGGTCCAGCGAAGGTGGGATTGTGCCCATAGGCGATGTTGTTGCCAGTGATTTCTGGTGAGGACCTGCCTTACAACAGGCCTACAGGTCCTCAGTCCAGCCTCTCTCAGCCTATTGCGAACAGTCTACTGTATGCACTGATGGAGGGATTGTGCGTTCCAGGTGTAACAGTTGTTGTTGCCATATTTAGAGGTGGGTAAGAGTAAGAATACATTTCTGGACTTGGCTGAGTTCACAAACTTTGGGAAGTTCCTCATTAAGACAAAAATGATCAGGTAAAAGAAGTTCACAACTTACCAGTGATCTATGAAATAAAAACAAAGAGTAAAAAAATATTAGTTATGGTCAGTGGTTAGTAATTAACTCCCCTGACCAGGTAAGTTAGGTGTTATCGGTGAACTTCCCAAAATGAGTGAACCCAGCAGAGTACTCTTACTCTTACTTACACCCACCTCTAGCCATAATGTACCCGTTTCTCAGGTGTGATATTCGGATGTACCGATCCTGTGCAGGTGTAGTTACACATTGTCTGCCACTGCGAGGATGATCAGCTGTCCTTCCTGTTACCCGATAACGCTGTCTTAGGCGTTTCACAGTACGGACATGGCAATTTATTGCCCTGGCCACATCTGTAGTCGTCATGCCTCCCTGTAGCATGCCTTAGGCACAATTACACAGATGAGCAGGGACCTGGGCATCTTTCTTTTTCAGTTTCTCAGTCTGTAGAAAGGTCTTTTTAGTGTCCTAAGTATTCGTAACTGTGACCTTAATGGCTCATTGTCCGTAAGAGATTAGTGTCTTAACGACCAGTCCACAGGTGGATGTTCATTAATTGTTCATGGTTCATTGAACAAGCAAGGAAAACATTGCTTAAACCCTTTACAATTACAATCTTAAAGTTATTTGGATGTTTAAAAATGATCTTTAACATACTGGTCCTGAAAAGGGAGATGTTGATTTTGCTCCGTTTTTTTTCTTTTTTTGCAATTGTGGAATTAATTTATGGTAGTCAGTTAACCAATTGCAAAATGACTAACTATTGTAAAGTTACCAAGTTGCCACACTGGCAAAACCGAGTATAGACATCTCTACATTCAGTTTGGAGCCTATAGAGTCTAACTAACCTGTGTAGCCCAAGGTGAAGAAACGTTCCTCTGTGTTTCACTGAAAAATGTTCAACAGGGACCCCCAGTGGCCATAAGCGAATTGACAGCCAATATATCACCCTATAGTCATCTGCACTGTGTCAACAGCTTCTTTGTTCCAGCTACTGCATCAGCCCCACTGCATTCTGTCATACACACACACATACACACACAATCAGATCCTAATGTAGGATCATTAGACTTGCTTGATTAAGAGTTGATTCACTGGGAGCTCTCAATTTTACAGTGAGTGCACATGCAAATAAGTAGTGGTGTTGTGATGGGGCACCGGGACCCACCAGCGCTCTGCTGGCTGGTTTACCATGACTCTAATCAGCCAACCATGCAGAACAGACCCCACCTCTAATTCTTCTCCAGGTCCCCACTCTAAATATTGCTAATTTCTAAAGACATGAAAAAGAGAACAGAAAATGAGAGGGGAAGATGGAAAATAGATATGCATTTAGTACCACATTAAACTGCTTAATGGGAAAACATGGAATGAGGTTCATTTTGATTGGTGTCATTCACAGATGTGGAGGGGATCACAGATGAATAATGTGATGGAGCTAAATCCCAAACAGAGCCCTCCACACCCCTCCACCCTGTGCCCTTGATTTGTGCATTCACGTGCACATCCACCGTGTGCACAATGTTTCAAAGCTGAAGGAGCAAAGTCACCAAGGGTGTAGGGGCTAATTAGACCATCAGACACACACTTCAAGTAAATGTGCACTGATGCATGCTCTGCTAACAGGTGGCCAAGAAAGTACAATCCAATTGAGCACCCTTTAATTTCCAGTGTGATGAAGCTGGATTAACTTGCCTAGTGTGATGAAGCTGTATATAACTGTAAGATCCAGTCACTCCGGTTCCAGTCTTTCCATACTAGACTCTGTCACCTCCCAATATCTTCAGACACATGAAAGCAGCACACACTCTAGGTCGCAATCACCAGAATTCTAATCACCTGCATACTTTCTCCACCAGTAAATAGGCATAACAGTTTTGCTTCCTCCTTGCGAGGTATTGTTCTATTGCAGTCATACTAAGCCAGGGATGTCAAACCGGTTCCACGGAGGGCCGAGTGTATGCTGGTTTTTGGTCTTTCCTTTCAATTAGAGCCCAATTAAGAACTAGACTGCCAGGTGAGGGGAGATCTTAACCAATTAGTAACCTATTCAATTAGTCAGGTACAAGGTAAGAGCGAAAACCTGCATACACTCGGCCCTCCGTGGAACCGGTTTGACACCTGTGTACTAAGCGTTTACTTATATCTATTGTGTATTAACCTGTGATTTTCCTCTGACTACTAGATCCGCCTGCCCCATTTTACCTTTGCCGGAGCTTGCCTGTGTATCAAATCTTGCTGCCTGTGACGTTCTTCTAAGAGTTTGGATCCTGCCTTGTACTTCTGCCTTACCCTACCTGTGTATTGACCCTGTTCTGTTTCTTCACCAAGTCTGGGATTTCGGCCCTGTACCTACACCCATCGGATTCTCGTGTACTGACCCTCGCCTGGACCACATTTATTAACTGCCTTTGTATTCTCTACCCTGACTGTTTTATTGGTGTTCCAGAGCCATGTTATACTAATTGTTTAAATATCCTGTGTCGAGTCGTTACAGTAAACAGATCAGTGTGATGAAGCTGTATACAGTATATCCAGGGCAGTGTGATGAACCTCTATATAACCAGGCCACTGTGATGAAGCTGTATGGTACTGTATATAACCAGGCAAGTGTGATGACGATGTATATAACCAGGCAAGTGTGATGACGATGTATATAACCAGGATAGTGTGATGAAGCTGTATATAACCAGGCAAGTGTGATGAAGCTGTAAATAACCAGGCAAGTGTGATGAAGTTGTATATAACCAGGCAAGTGTGATGACGATGTATATAACCAGGATAGTGTGATGAAGCTGTATATAACCAGGCAAGTGTGATGAAGTTGTATATAACCAGGCAAGTGTGATGACGATGTATATAACCAGGATAGTGTGATGACGATGTATATAACCAGAATAGTGTGATGACGATGTATATAACCAGGATAGTGTGATGAAGCTGTATATAACCAGGATAGTGTGATGAAGCTGTAAATAACCAGGCCAGTGTGATGAAGCTGTATATAACCAGGATAGTGTGATGAACTGTATATAACCAGGATAGTGTGATGAAGTTGTATATAACCAGGGCAGTGTGCTGAAGCTGTATATAACCAAGGCAGTGTAATGAAGCAGTATGTAACCACGCCTGTGTGATGAAGCTGTATATAACCAGGCCGGTAAGTTAAAGCTGTATATAAACAGGCCAGTGTGATGAAACTGTATACAAACAGTCTATTGTGATGAGGCTGTATGGTATATAACCAGGCCAATGTGATTAAGCTGTGTATAACCAGGGCAGTGTGATAAAGCTGTATATAACGAGCCCAGTGTGATGAAGCTGTATATAACCAGGATAGTGTAATGAAGCTGTAACCAGGCCAGTGTGATGAAGCTGTATATAACTACGGCAGTGTGAAGAAGCTATATATACCACGCCTGTGTGATAAAGCTATATATAACCAGGCCGGTAAGTTAAAGCTGTATACAAACAGGCCAGTGTGATGAAACTGTATATAGCCATCCCATTGTGATGAAGCTGTATGGTATATAACCATACCAGTGTGTTGAAGTTGTATAGAACCAAGCCAGTGTGGTGATGATGTATATATCCAGGCCAGTGTGATGAAGCTGTACATAACCCGGGCAGTGTAATGAAGCTGTATATAACCAGGCAAGTGTGATGAAGCTGTATATAAACAGGGCAGTGTGATGAAGCTGTGTATAACCAGGCCAGTGTGATGAAGCTGTATACAACCAGGCCAGTAAGTGTGTTGAAGCTGTATATAATTTGGGCACTGTGATCATGCTGTATATAACCAAGCCAGTAAGATGAAGCTGTACTATATATAACCAGGCCAGTGTGTTGAAACTGTATATAACCAGCCCAGTGTTTTGAAACTGTATATCACCAGCCCAGTATGTTGAAGCAGTATAGAACCAGGCCAGTGTGATGAAACGGTATGGTATCTAACCAGGCCAATGTGATGAAGCTGTATATAACCAAGCCAGTGTGGTGACAATGTATATCTCCAGGCCAGTGTGATGACCCTGTATATATTCAGGTCAGTGTGATTAAGCTGTACATAACCTGGGCAGTGTGATGAAGCTGTATCTAAAGAGGGCAGTGTGATGAAGCTGTATATAAATTGGACACTGTGATCATGCTGTATATAACCAGGCCAGTAAGATGAAGCTATACTATATACAGTGCCTTGCGAAAGTATTCGGCCCCCTTGAACATTTCGACCTTTTGCCACATTTCAGGCTTCAAACAAAAATATAAAACTGTAATTTTTTGTGAAGAAGCAGCAACAAGTGGGACACATTCATGAAGTTTAATGAAATTTATTGGATATTTCAAACCTTTTTAACAAAAAAAACTGACAAATTGGGCGAGCAAAATAATTCAGCCCCTTTACTTTCAGTGCAGCAAACCCTCTCCAGAAGTTCAGTGAGGATCTCTGAATGATCCAATGTTGACCTAAATGACTAATGATGATAAATAGAATCCAACTGTGTGTAATCAAGTCTCCGTATAAATGCATCTGCTCTGTGATAGTCTCAGAGGTCCGTTGAAAGCACAGAGAGCATCATGAAGAACAAGGAACACACCAGGCAGGTCCGAGATACTGTTGTGGAGAAGTTCAAAGCCGGATTTGGATACAGAAAGATTTCCCAAGCTTTAAACATCCCAAGGAGCACTGTGCAAGTGATAATATTGAAATGGAAGGAGTATCAGACCACTGCAAATCTACCA